>CATIWJ010030463.1:0-26910 GCA_949640765.1 Croton laevigatus
CGGGTAATTCGGGCAAAACGGGTAATTCGGGCAAAAGTTCTAATTCGGGTAAAACGGGTAAAGAAAAAAAAATTCAGAAATACGCTAATTCGGGCAAGGATCGGACAATTTTTGCCCGATCTACCCGAATGAACACCCCTATATATATATATATATATATATATGGTATTGTTGGTCCAAAAAACACTGCCCCGGGTTCTCTAGATGATCTGACACACGTTAACTTTTACAATATTTAATGAAGAAGACTTTCATTCATAATTCAGTGGTACCGTATACATGACTACACTCAAACAAAAATAGACTATTTATAGTGACAATTTTTCAGTTTTTGGAGCCAATATTTCTATTTTTAATCATCGTCTCATATTTATTAGAATTATTATTAGTTAATGTAAATAAAATTTCCATTTTAACTGTTTACTTTATCTATTAATTATGGTAAAGAAATTTGATTGAGATATGAAAAATAAATATAAAATAGTGGTGGGAAATATTTCAGGTTAAAATTAAAAATTTTTAAGAAAAAGTAATTGTGCCTACACAAATTAAACCAAAAATATAGTATATAATATGCAATAGTTTATGAACAAATTTAGTCATAAATATAGCAAATAAACACTGTGGACCTAAGAAATTAACCTAATTTATCTAAATTTACATGACAGATTGATCAACAAATTAAAAAAATCAACATTGAATATATAAATGCAGGAAACCAAATCAACCAACAATCTGGTAAGTGCAATTAAATAATACAGTAGTTTATTATTTTTTTAAAAATAATTTAAATTAATACTACATGTTTTAATTTTAAACAGTGCCAAAATGCAGTCTTGAAAGTTATTTTGTCAAAATTTCAGTAACCACCAACCAAAATTTTAGGAACAAAATAGTAATTTTTTCCATTAAATTATTTAATCCTTCCAATCCAAATTGCAAATTATAATCATCAATACTCAATGAATTGACAAATAAACAATCGCTTATCATATAATTGAATAAATAGAAAGTTATAAGTTCAGTAAAAACCTAAAATTATGATTAAAGTAAGAGATCTTAATTTCAAATCTAATGGTGACTAATATAATTCTCTTGAAGATCTCACCCACGTTACTCATCGGTTGTTTTGCCGAAGTTTATGCATATTAAGCAATTAGATATGCATTTCCTCCACTTGGACTCATAAAGTTCGAAACATTCATAAATATTATTGAATAGTTCAATTACTATAGGTGTGGGTGCCATTGGTTTTCTAAGCAAATTTTAGGGTGCTAAAAACAGCATAGCCAGTTATTATTAGTAGACAACGTTGTGATACTAGTTTACATTTGGTTTATAATCCATTTATAAATTAAAAAATTGGGGTTGATTTCAAAAGACGCACTTATCATTTAATTATATATATTGTAATTAATTTGTAAATTAAGAATGATTAGAAGGGAAACGAAAGCAACCTCTAATTTTAAATACTTTAACTCAATTCAAAGAAAATTATATATATAAAAAAAAAATTTAATGACAATAAATTATTACAGAGTAAATTAGTCATTGCAAAAACATACAAAAGTGGTCCAAATATTATCTTTTGAAATTGATGTGTAGGTACAAAGTTTTTTGCTAAAAAACCAAATGCCTTGTTTCATTGTATGTTTGTTAACAGCTATTACTTCAAATTCAATTGTTTCTGTATAAAATAGAAAGAAAAAAGAAACATATAAAACAAATACTTTCATTAAGAATGTAAAAGAACTTCATCTTGACCAATAACAGCTGGAATATTGGCCAAGGAAACAGCGTCCAACTGTTCTAATGAAATTGAAAAAACTAGCTAATAAGAAGGGCCAAGGGGTGTGCAATTTTGTTTCAAGTTCAATGAGGATTGGAATTGCATTATTGCCCCTTTGAAAATTAAAAAGGCGTGAATTAGCTGAATTCTAAAAATTTTGGCAGAATTAGGTGGATTAATAAGGATAAAAGGAAAACAAAGGAAGTTTTATGTGGTTTGGATTTTAACCCAAAACAAAACCCAAAAAATCTTGTTCTGAAGAACTGCTACTGCTTCTTCTCTTCTATGTGGCTAGTGGGGCGATTCTGTGCCAAAAAGTTAATCGCCGGCTGGACTTCACTCCGGTGACGACTGCTTGGCCTGGAAGTGATCGAAATCGGTGGTGGCTTGGGTCACGCTAGAGAGAGAGAGGCTGGAGAAGTAGAAGACGTCAAAGGAGATTATTTTAAAGATGAGGTTATTTTAGGAATTATAAAAATATATTAACAGGTGTTGGATCCAAAATATGATGGATAGGAATAAAAGAGCTTAATATGTCAAATGTCAGGGGACAAATTAGTAATTTTACCTTTATTATATGAAATCAACAATACAACACAAATCAAATGCATAGGAATAAAAGAGCTTAATATGTCAAATGTCAGGGGACAAATTAGTAATTTTACCTTTATTATATGAAATCAACAATACAACACAAATCAAATGCATCGTAGTGTCCAACCCACATAAAGTCCAAAAGAGAAAGTAGAATAAATTAACTCTCAAGCGTATCTCTTTGTTCAAAGATGCCTCTTAAGAAGGATAAATAATCCAATGACTGTCTACCTGAGACTGTCCCTTGGCCCGTAGGTCCTGACACAAGGTTAGAATTCTAGCTCTTCCAGAGTGGTATCTCACTGATGGCTTGGACCCTCCCCGGAAGGGGGCCTTCTTCGCCTTCCACCTAAGCTGCGCAGGAAAGGCCCAAAGCCAATCCCAGAAGCCTTAGTAGATGTTTTTGAAGAAAACTCTTCAAATTTTGCAGCAAATCTCTCAAATATATCTTCAGTAACTTCCTTTCCAAAGTGGGATTTGAGAATATTTTCTATGCCACATCTTGTTTCTCTTGGATTCAATATTGGAGTAGAAGGTCTTTTGGCAGCTATTTTTCCCAATTTTGCAATACTAAACTTGTTTTTTTTTTGTATTATAGTTGTTAACTCGTCCATGGAAGGGTTGTAAACTGGAATGTTCAGTGAATCTATTTTTTCCCAATTGAGTAGTCCCTAAAAATAGATTAAAAGAAAAAAAAAAATTAAAACAACAATAATAACTATACCAATAAAAAAAAATCTTAGAACTCAGAGCCTATTCTCATAGTTAGTGGCTTAGTATGTTATGTTATGACCAACTTGTCACAAGTTTGAATCCTTGTTGTGTCAACTATATGATGTATGTTGAACAAGACAAAAATCACTCAAACAAATAAATAAATGACTGACTTTTAATCAGAAATATTCTTAAAAAATATTAAACACTCTCTTAATACAACAGAGCAGTCATATAAGAATATTTTTTTTAAATAAGATATAACTAAAAAAAAAAAAGTGAATATTGAAAGTAATTTACTCATACCTCATTTGCCATATCATAGAGGCAAGATTCTATTGAAAGAAGAAATTGCCCAAGTAAGGAAGTGTCCCATTTGGCCTTCCTAGAATTAGTATTGCCATTAATCCACCACCAACAATTTCTTCAGCTCTAGCAGATAAAAATTTTTCCATATCCAAGGCATATTGACCAAAATAGGCCTCACAAACATCTTTTGGTGCATTTGCATAATGAATTCTACCTTTGTTACAAATTTCAGAATTTGGGTCATTTAGTTCTGGAGGTGCCCTAGAAAGCCAATGCAGAGCGAAAGCCGAAAACACAAAATTTAGAAATGATTTTGAGAATAATCTGCCATAAAATGAACCTGGAGCTCCATAGCCAAAGTATTTTTTATGCAGAGGGAAACTATCAAAAAGGGTATTGAAGTCATTAGAAATATAGCCATTGAAATATACTTGAAATTCTGGTAAATCATTATTATTGAATTTATGGGTTACCGCTTCAATTATATTGTTGATTGAAAAAAATGTATTTGGTCCACTTATACAACCCAAATCAGCTACTGTAAATTTGTAATTAGGAGGAATATTTTCTATTTCAAGATTCTCGATAATTCCTTCAAATAACACTGATTTTGCTTCTTCTGCTGCTTCTTTCTACATCAAAAATACATACAAAGAACTCAAAATCCAAAATTATTATTAGGAAAAATTACTAACTCGTCCCTACATTTTCACAAATTATACTATATTATCCCTTTTATTTTTCAATTTAAACTGCACTTTTTTTTTTTTTTGTTAGAGAAAAAATTATTATAGATTATCCAATATTACTATCTAGTCACTTTTTTTTTTTGACAAAATAATTCTCTCATCCTTACTGTTTGTTTCCATTCAACTATTTAGTCATTGTGTCCAATTTTAGATAGTATATTAACCAAATCTCAGAGACGAAAATGGAAAAAAATAGCCGAACTTCAAGAACAAAATAGATTAGCCAAATTTTAGGAACGAAATAGTAATATTATCACTAGAATATACCTTAAAATTGGAGTGATCGAATTCTTAAACAATGCCAAAATGCAGGGACATGAAAATTATTTTGTCGAAATTCAGTAACCAAACCACAATACCAACCAAATTTCAGAAGCAAAATTGTAATTTTTATGGGTTAAATTATTTAATCCTTCCAACCCAAATTGCAAATTATAACAATCAAAACTCAATGAATTGACAAATAAAGCAACGCTTAGAATAAATAGAAAGTTATAAGTTGAGTAAAAATCTAAAATTATGATTAAAGTAACAGATCTTAATTTCAAATTGCCATCTAAACTAAACCTCTAGGAAACGTATTGCCTAAACCCTATTCATAAATCCACTTACAGACAGTGGCTGAGGTAGGAGGAAGGATCTACTGTGAATCTAGGCCTCAAATTCAAACGAAATTGTACCTGTGGGGTAGAATTGTTGGCATAGCTGTTAAGGCCAAGGCCAGCGATCATGGGGAAACTCTGTTCCATTTTTCTTTCTTAATTTGCGATAAGCAAATGAAAATGAGAAGTAAGCAAACCCAATTTTTAATAAATAGACATAATGATACCTTTTCTCAGAAAAACGAATAAATAATTCAAAAGTTACACATTTTTAGAATCTAATTAATGGTGACTAATATAATGCTAATTAAAATATAGGTCCATTTACGTACTTTAATGAATATTAGTGGTATCGTATACATGACTACACTCAAACAAAACAATGGACTATTCCTAGGGGCAGATTTTGGAGCCAATATTTTTATTTTTAATCATCGTTTCTGTTACCAATAAATAGATGTTTATTGGGTCCATCATCCTTATTTGTATTAGGATTTCTCCTTGAGAAACTCCTACCTGTCTAATATTACGCTTATATCTTTTTTTTCCAACATGTTATCAGCACGATTACTTTGGTTTAAGGTAGTCTTATGATTGTGCGATCTTATTAGCAAACAAACCCATTTAATTTTTTTTTTTTATTTTACTGCTTTGGATTGAAAAATGATTACTGATTCGTTACATACTTATATGACATGTTACTGATTTGTTGTTTTGCCTAAGTTTATGCATATTAAGCAATTAGATATGCATATTGCCGAATCATTATGAACTTCGTTTCCATCATTAGGATTATTTAATTGTTTTATTTATCTAAATTGATTTGTCAGTTGTTTTTTTTTATTATGTCAATGAGAAAACATATTTAGGGTGATTGCGTTAGATTGAGCTTAGACTATTTTATATCTTATTATATTTTATATTATACTATCTAATATGAATATTTTATTTATTTATAGCGTGTCAAATATTGCAAAATTTAAGTTTGTTGCCTTTGATAATTCGGGCAAAAATTATTTATCATGAATTTTTTGGATGCTGAAATTTATCTGGATGTTAGGAGTCTTGGTGACAATATTAAAAAAATAAAGGATCGAATCAAGATTGTGCTAAAGTGATGATTTTTCTTTGCCACCATATCTATTAAAAATTGAATATTTGCATGTCAAAGATCCTTTTGTTCTTTGGAACAATTTAAAGGAAATGTATGATCTCCAGAAAACAGTTATTTTCTCAAAAGCTCATTATGAGTGGATGCATCTGCGATTGTAGGATTTTAAATCTGTAAGCGAATTTTATTCTGTTCTTTTTAGAATTAGCTCACATCTAAGATTATATGGAGAAAATATTACTAATCATGACCTATTAGAGAAAATATTTTATACTTTTCATGCTTCGATCGTAAAAAGGCTTTTAAATGTACACAGAATATCAATGAAATTTAAAAAAAAAAAAATAACTACACATTTCTAATATTCTGCTTTGCGTTTAAGCAATAAAAGCAAACTCCATGCAAACCCAAATTCATAAACAGTGTACGTTTCACTGTAATTAGTGTAGTTTGGGTATCAAGTATGTAAAGGGTAATATGTAATATTAGATAATTTGGGTATCAAGTATGTAATTAGTGTACATGTCACTGTATATATATTGTACTTCCTAATGAAAATTATACATGGTTAATATTTTATTATCAAAATATACTACAAAGTCTCCAAGGTTTTACTAAATAAACTATAAATTTTGTACTGCTACTATTAACTACGACCTATGTATTTTTCATTTTTTTATATTTACTATTTCACTAATCCTAACAAAATCAGCTTTTCACAAATACTAAATGCATAAATAATAATAAACAATTATTAAATCTTTAAAAAAATTTATTTTTTTATCAATACTAATAAAAAAAATAATAATAAACAACTATAAAACTTATTATAAATGAAAATATAAAGAATTGAAAAATACACTAAAAAACGGAAATATAAATAAATAAAAAATACGGAAGTAGGTTTAGTTTATGTGTATTAATTTCTTTTACAAAGTTTAAACGATAATTTTAATAAAATGTAACGGAACAATACTTGGAAGACTAATTAATCAGTGTATTTTTAATAAATTTTATATATATATATATATATATATATATATATATATATATATATATAGTTCATTATGTAAAATCGAGAAGACTTTATAGTACTTTTCTCATTATTTTCTATGCATAATAGATATCAAAACGAAAAGTGAACATTAATTAAAGGTTTAAAGATCAAGAATTCAAACCTTAGCCAAGTCCGAGAGGCAGGCTCCCAGAAGATCATAAACTACATTACCATCGAGAAGACTTTATAGTACTTTTCTCATTATTTTCTATGCATAACAGATACCAAAACAAAAAGACGGCATTAATTAAAGTTTTAAAGATGAAGAATTCTAACCTTAGAAGCCATCCAAGAGGCAAGATCCCAGAAGATCGTAAACTACATTAATTAAAGGTTTAAAGATCAAGAATTTTTACCTTTAGAAGCCAAGTCCAAGAGGCAAGATCCCAGAAGATCGTAAACTACATTAATTAAAGGTTTAAAGATCAAGAATTCTTACCTTTAGAAGCCAAGTCCAAGAGACAAGATCCCAGAATATCGTAAACTACATTAGAGAAAACTTGAGAATGGGAAAAACACTCATCCTTCCTGGAAATGTAAGCAAAACTAAGCCACCAGGAATTACTTCTTTAGCCCTGCAATTAAGAAACCAATCCATATCTTTACCAAACTGCCCTTCGTAGGCCTTCACAATTTGGTCTTGTGAACTAGAATAATAAATCTTTCCTCTATTCCAAGCAGGAGAGGTTTTGTCAATTACTTCTTTGGGAACTTGAGAACGCCATTGAAGGGCATAAGAGAAATGGACAATGTGAAGAGAGGCATTAGGGAATAATTGGCCATAAAAGGAACCTGTAATTGGAAATACAATTGAATCAAGAACTAAAATTATAATTTCAGAGTATAAATTGAAAACAAATATCACTATTTTTAGAGATAAAATTTCAACGGTAAATTATGAATTTTTTAAAAAAGTTGACTAATATCAAATATGGCTTTGGGGGTGGCTAGTGACCCACTAGTCCCCTTCACCACTCACTCGAGCGAGCACCAGCTCAAAAGTTCCATCTCCAACATGACTCTTTGAAAGCTTTGCAAATTGAAATAAGTCAAACCAAACCACTCTAAATCTAGCTCGATAAGTTATTTTGATTGGATTCTTATAAATATTTGTTTCTTGAAGAAGTTTGTTAGTAAGCAATAAACCAAAATTTCGAGTTGATAAGCTAAAATTCGAGTTCAACTTGTTCACCACACAAGCTCGATAAGCTTTTCAACTCGAGATTGAATGAATTTTTGTTAAATTGAGTATCAGTTCTACTCATTTGCAAAGTCGAGTACTTAATAATTGGCCATGAAATTAAAACAAATGCGATCAACTTGCTAACAATCGGTATCAAAGCTTTGTTTTTAATAACCTGGCACGCCGATGGCATAGTATTGGCTGCTGGAAGGAAGGGAAGAAAAAAGAGTATTGAAATCATTTGGCATTTTGCTACCTCCTGATCCTAATCTTAATCTTAGCTTAGACATCTTAAGCCATCTTATACTCATCAAGTACAAGAATTTTGAAGTACAATATTCTCTAAAAGCACTTTCAGTCTATCATTTATAGGAAGTTATAAATTTATAATATATCACTTTCCTCCACTTGGACTCATAAAATTCGAAACATTCAAAAATATTATTGAATAGTTCAATTACTATAGGTGTGGGTGCAATTGGTTTTCTAAGAAAATTTTAGGGTGCTAAAAACTACATAGCCAGTTATTTTTAGTAGACAACGTTACGACACTAGTTTACATTTGGTTTATAATTCATTTATAATTTCTCGATTAAAAAATTAGGGTTGGATTTCGAAAGATGCACTTATCATTTAATTAATACATATTGTTATTAATTTGTAAATCAAGAATGATTAGAAGGGAAACAAGAGCAACCTCTAATTTTAAATACTTTAACTCAATTCAAAGAAAATTATATATAAAAAAAAATTAATGACAATAAATTATTACAGAGTAAATTAATCATTGCAAAAACATACGAAAGTTGTCCAAATATTATCTTTTGAAAATGATGTGTGGGTACAAAGTTTTTTGCTAAAAAATCAAATGCTTTGTTTAATTGTATGTTTGCTAACAGCAACTACTTCAAATTCAATTGTTTCTATATAATATATAATTATTAACTGACTACATTGTGTCGTGACTTTTTTTTATAGAAAAGAGGCCACTAATGATCCTATAACAGTGTATGTGTGAAATTTCACATTGAATATTGATTGAGATTTGATATGATATATAAATTAGACCATCTAACTATTTCATAAACTTGGGTTAACCATTTTAGGCCAGTGGATTTGGGCTTAAGTAGTTGACAAAGGCAGTCAGGTGGATAATTTTGGAGGCTTATACGGTCAGACTCCAGTCTAAATGCATGCTGGTCGCGACCCCTGAGCTGAGTCATGACAATAATAGTATCAGAGGTAGTCACCAGTCGGGAGTGCGGTGTATCACTCGGTGAGATTTGTATGTGTCACAACGAGGATGTTGTGAGCAAAAGGGGGAAGTTTGTAAGATCCCACATCAGATAACGATTGAGATTTGAAATAATATATAAGTTAGATTAGCTAACTACTTAGTCAACTTGCGTTAACCATTTTAGGCCAATGGATTTGGACCTAAGTAGTTGACAAAGGCAGTTAAGTGGATCATTTTGCATGCTTGTGCGATCAAACTCCGGTCTAGTTGCACGTCGATCGCGGGGAGTAGTCATCTCCTCTGCACTAAATTTGACAGAAATCGAACTCGACACCTTTACATTCTATCATGTCCTTATAAAGCATGATGATAATCAATTAAATCACACCATGATTAGCTGTTGGTGGCCAATTTGACACATATTTCTAAGACAAAGTAGGGCTAACCTATTGTATAATCCATGCGTGAAAAGTGACCTTATGTAGTCCAAGAAGGTGGGTGTTTAGCTTGCTTGTGCTATTCTCCTTTTAGCTTATAAAAACTCTTAAAAAAAACAGTATATTTTTACCCTTTTTCTCTTCTTAAAAAAATTAAAAGAAAAAAGGGCTAAAAAAAAAAATTAAATGACTAACTTTTAAATTAAAAAGTGCTTAAAATGTGCTTTTAAGCAATGCCAAACATGTAACACCCCTTACCCGACCATTTGCAACCGAACTAAGAAGTGCCACATTACATATTACATATCATATCTACTTAAATTACAATAATAAGGGTATTTTTTTTCTATCTACCCTAACTTTGCATGTGCTGACTTCATCTTCACAGTATATGCCAATCTAAGTTCTTTGGGCCCATTTGCTATTTATCAGTTCCTGTTTCTTTCACATCTTTCGGAGACCTACAAGTTCAGGATTAACCAAACTTGCTGAGCTATTACGCTCAGTGGGTACTTTAACTAATATAAAGCGTAAATAATTTAAATGCACATGCTTAATTTTAAACAATTATAAGCAATATTTAAATATCACAATTATTTTAATAAAATAAATTGCTTAATCAAAATCTTACTTGTTTAGCTCTACCAGATATTTAGATAAACCTATCGAACAAACTCACCAATTGGGTTACCAACTGCCTATCAAAATTTACTGAATTAACTCACCAAGTGACGAACACCAAATGGCTATCTCAAATCAGTCGTCACCGCAAATTAATTACAACGGCCGTCGCCGTAACAATCAATGGCCATATATCAAAAACTCAGGATATGATCGATCATTCCCTATGTTAACTCAGTTCAACTAAATCCTAGTAGAACAATAAATATTTTCTGTATCATTTTCATACTTATCAAATTCTCTTCAATTTCCATTTCATAATTCATCATTTATTTAACAAAAATATCATTATTTTAGATCATCATCTTCAAAAATATAATCATAATAAATTTTTCAACATATTTATTTTTATCAAAATATATTTATTTAGATATGCTATTTTTAAAATAATAAATTTATCTTAGATAAATACGGTATTTTTTATCAACACATCTATAATAATTTTTTTATAACATATATATCAAATATTTCTCAAAAATATCAAATACTTTTAATCTTAAATTAAATACTTTTACTTGTTATATATTATTTATTGTAATCCTTTTACACAAGTTTTTCTAAAATATAATTTCCTTAATCACAAATATTTTTGATTCATTACTTTAACAAATTATTTAAGAAATTTATTGTATAACAATTTTCCAAAATAATATTTTAACTTATATTTTCCAAAAGATATAATAGTTTTCCAAAAATATTTTAACTCTTTATATGATTAAAAATTACTTATGTAATATATCAAAATAATATTTTTTTCAAAATTTACTAAATAACTTGATTTATTAAAAAGATATCAATAAATACTTAATCATATTTTTCAAATACTTTTTTTAAAATCAATGTATCTTTAAAATATAAATAACAATATTAACATCAATTTAAATAACCATAATAATAAGAATAATAATAAAAATAATAATAATAATAGTAGTAAAAATAATAATAATAATAATAATAATAATAATAATAATAATAATTAGATATATCATATAAAACAATAATTAAAAATCTTTAATTTAACAAGTATTACTTTATCCAACATAAGGATATTTAAAATTCTTAATTCTTTCTCTTATTAATTAAGATCACAATCTCAAATAATTCATAATAAAAATAGTTAAACATTCATTCCAAATAATTTCAATAAATCATTTAATGCAAATAATTAAAAACATGCACAAAATTTAACTTTACATTAATTAAAGTATCAAACATGTCTCCGTTGACACTGTCCATATCTCTTAATTCCTCGAACTGTTCTTTGTCCTATCATTGTCCATATTCAATAATCACAAGGTATTGTCCTTATTTGTCCATAAAATAGTCCATATTTATCCATAAAATAGTCCATATAATTATTCTTATTTGGGTCTCTTTTAATTTTATTTGTCCAAACATTCAATAAATGTGTCATATGTGTTAATCATCAAATTATTGTCATATAATTTAATTATACTTATTACATAGTTGTTTTAGATCCAATAATATTGTCAAATTAATTAAATTAAGTCTTCATAATTTTTAATCTTAATATTAATTAAGATTTTTCATTAATAAATTCATAAAATATTAACTTTACAATTTTTATCCTAAATATCAGTTTCAAATATTTATTTTGGCCATATTAAATTAAATTTGGGCTTTTAATTAATTTATTGACACTCCAAAAATATTTAATTTCAAAATTAAACTTAATTTATATTTTAATCAGATATTAGGACCTATTTGAAGAGAGAAAAGAAGTTTGAGGGTCAATGCCGTATGAAAACAGTAGGCGGAAGGACACGATTGCAAGCGGAAGGAAAGTTTAGGGAGCAAACGGAAATTTTGCGCAGGCGCGCAGTCCTGCGGAGCGTCTCGCCAAACGACAACTCGTTCCCTCGCGCTAGCTCGCCGAACGACAGGCGGCTGGGACGAGGCTGGTTGGCAGTCTGGCAGGTTCGGATTTCCTTGGGTTTTCTTTCAATTTTTGATGTCTACCCAAAATTTTAGACACTCTAATGACTCTTCAGAGGTTATGGGTCATTTTATAAACCAGATTACACTATTAATTTTTTATATTTTAGTTTCCATTATTTTAATTTACTATTTACTTTTTGACAAATTCTCTAAATATCAAATTAAATTTCATTTCTTGTCTCCCACTTATTTCCCACTAATTTTATCAATAATTCCACTTCAATTATGATATGTGACATATTTAAATTTTACTTGTATTAAAATTTAATTACAATTTACTTTTAATCCATTTTTATCTATATTTTTCATTTAATTGTAAACCCTTCAAATTATATCTTTAATATGTGATAAAAATGTCACAAATATTTATTTAAGTTTGTCTCTAAAGAAATCTGAATTTTAATTGCACATTTGATACTTAATTTACTTAATTTTTCTTAATTTTTACTTAATTTTCAAATTAAATTAAATAGGTGTATATTTGTTTACAAGAGTTTATCATTGCCTAATGGTTTATTTAGAGTTTACTTCATTTTTATCATATTTATACTTGATTTAATATTTTACTATTTAACTAGGGTAAATTTTAAATTTACCGTTTTACCCTATTTTACCCGGTGTGGTAAAAAGTAACCGATTTTCAAAATATATCAAATTTGTACTTAAAATACTCATTTGTTTAATCTCATTATTTTCTAAACATTCAATTAAATAAATCTCCCTAAAATATTTCATTATTAGAATTTAATACAATTTATTTTTCATTTTACAATTTGATCCTTTTTCTTATTTAGGTTAATCAAGAATTATTATTTTTTAGGATGTTACATTTATAATAATTTTAACTATAAGAGTACTTAAAATTTTTGTGATTATTAATAAATTAAAATAGCATATTTTGTAAGTTATGAACTAATACTAACTAATTAGATAAATAATTAAAATAATATATTATTATGAATGAAGGATTAGAATTTTAATATAATATGTGATTAAAATATTTTTTTATTATATTTTTTCTCAACTAAAATTTAGCAAGTGTGAAAGTACTTAAAAATATATATAATTGATTATATTTAATAATATAAAATTAATTATCATATATTATAGTATAATATCATAATTAGAATACTAATAATAATGATATATAATAATATTAGAATTTAAATTTTCTAATCATAATATATTACTAATATTAATATTATTTTATTTTAAATTTTCTCATTAGAATACAATACTATATAATAGATTGTTACTTCTTTATAAATTAATTTAATAACAATACAATGCTAATACTAACTTCTAATTAGGATACATTATTAATACTAATATTATTATGATTGTTATTAATTAATTAATTAATTTAGTATTTTAATAAAGATGTTATTACCTCAAAAAATAAAAAATATGAGGAGTATTTTTGGCAATTCAATATTCCCCTTCCATTCGTACATTTAAGTATGTTATGGATAAAAGATCTAATTGAAAATATTAATATAAGTCTAAAGACTAAAATGTAACTTTACTTTAATGTTCCTCTTCTTCATCTTGTTCCTCTAAATAAACTCTTGAACAACTGTTGCCTTAACCAGCCATCGTTCCTTTGTTTTTAACATGTTCATCTTCCCCGATGGAAGCTTCACTGCAACTCTATCATTTCCGGGCAAAAACACGATAAAAATAACATGATATCTCGTCAACGGCACAATGATGAAAATCAACCAGAAACGGCTTGAATCACGTTGAAAACTCGTTGTTTTTGAATTTTCGAACGACGATACTACAAAAAGTCATTCGAAATTTTAGCCGATTTCCAATGATCTGATGACTATTTTGAGGGTACTGGTGTCGACTGATACCTTTCGTTTGACAATCAGCTACATTTGGTGGAGGCGATGGCGCTAGAGTTCCAGTCTTCATCAATTTTCCGACCAATTGATTCAGTTTCGGGATTTTCTCTTTTAAAAAAATTAAATTCAATAAATATTAAACGAGATAAGTAAAACTCTTAAAAAATGAGTTATTTACTTAATTGTTGATCTTTTGTGCCATTTACTAAACAGAAATTGTTACCATTTTTCAATTTTATTTGAGAATTTTAGACCAATTTGCTCTTATATTCTCCAATTTTTCAAAATATGCTTTGAGATTCCCAAATTTTAAAACTCTTGTAATGTAAGTCATTTCGTCCAATATTCTTCGAATTTTCTATTATTCAAAATTCATTGAATTAAAAAATTTTAATGACCATTCCACACAATAATAATTTTAGAAAAGAAACAAATTTTAAATAAAAATATTTGGTCATCATTTATTTTAGTTTGTCAATTTGAAAAATTATTTGCTTTAATTGTTTGGTTTTCATAATTATTTTAAACTTTGAATTTATCATAAAAATCCATACATCTATTATGAATTTTTACGTTAATGATTAAAAAATTTTCTAGAAACAATTATATTGCTATTAAGAAATATCAATTCTTATAATTAAGTATAATTTATAGTACAGTATAATATGATAATACTGAAACTTAAAATTAATTAGCACATAAATTTCATTAATTTATTTGATTTATTTAATATTATAATTTAAATTTTTTAATTAAAATATATTACTAATATTAATATTATTTTGCTTTAGGTTTTCTAATTTAAATATAATACTATATTAATATTAATAAATTGTTATTGATTTATTAATTAATTTAATTAAAATACAATGTTAATATAAACTCCTAATTAGGATACATTAGTAATACTAATACTAATAGTATTGTTATTTATTAATTAATTAATTTAGTAATTTAATAAAGATATAATTACTCTAAAAAATAAAAAATATGGTGGTATTTTTTGGCAATAGTGTGCGCACTAATTCATTTTATATTCTCATTATTGGTGCTATAGTTAATTTGATTAACACACACGTTAACTCATTTTATATTTTTGTTATTAATATTATAGTTGATTTGATTAATTATATATTGATAATAATATTCACGTTAAATATTATTTTCATTTCGTTATTCAGTTTTGTAAATTTGTATCCTTATTTTTAATTAGAATATAATATTAATACTTATTACTCATAATTAGGATACATTATTAATACTAATAGTATTATAATTATTATTAATTGGACGTTAAGGTATAATCTAGTGGCAATTGCATTTATAACCCACGTATCATCAGGTTTTGAATCCTCCCAACCCAATTTTAAAAAAGAATTGTTATTAATTATTGATATAGAATTACACTGGTAGCTTCAATATGCTCAAGGGCTACTAATTCGAAATTAATACAAAAGGTATAAACTTATCCTAATTATGTCGAATATGAGTTTGAATGTATAATAAGTTTCAATGTGTATATGAACTACTATTATATATTAATAATATACTAAAATTGAGACAGAGAGAGTTTTTAACATACTTCTTTCTGCTTAGTATTTGAATTATTTATTTTTACAATTTTTTGAATTTTTCCTCTTTTGTATTTTTTATAAAATCAATTGTGATAATATAATATTAAATAATAATATAGTTACCTATATATTAGCTATTGTTCCCATATATTAGCTATAGCTATCCTATATTCGTGGGATGTACTATTTTTTTTTCTTAAGAGCACTCGTAGGATATACTATTAACCATTAGCTTTTTTCCTTTTGATTTCTTATCAAAATTAACTACTACCTCCAATTTTTTCATTTCTTTACACCCTAAAAACACAAATACCAATACAACTCTACTTTTTACTAATATCAATACAAAATAATAATAAACAATTATCAACCATTTACAGCACTTACTTTTTCACCAATACCAATACAGAAATAATAATAAACAATTAAACCTACTTACCCAAAAAGAAAACGTAAACAATTGAAAAAATTTGCCAAAAACGAAAACGTAAAGAATTGAAAAAATTGGAGGTAGTATTTAGCTATTATTAACTATCATAATGTTCCGTGTGATATATATTTTTCTATTATATAGTATTCCTATATAATTATTATAATAGGTATTTTCCCTAGACATTATTCTTATTATATTATGTTATATGATCCATTGTTGGTACATTTATATATGTTAGAGATATATAGATTATTACAATAGTAAAAAAGTTGCCACTCTTTTAAAGCTTTAATTTTTTTATTTCTAAATTTATTTTCTTGTATTTTATTTAGTCTAGAAAGTGAGCAATTATAAAAATCAGTTTATTTAGCCTAAACTCATTGAACTGTTTGAAACTTTACGGTTTGAACCTCTGATTCCAACCAGTTACGATTTCAAAACAGTTATGGTTCCAATTTTTCTTGACTAGAACCGAATCTTCAATTAATGGTTCCGGTTCATCACGGTTCCAGTTCATGACAATTCCAAATCGATGGTTCAAATGGTTCGAACCTTAAAATGACCAGACCTACGTGCGTATACTTATGTCAAAATAATAATAATAATAATAATTATATTGAAAAACTAATAATTTAATTTCCTAAAAAAAAAATAAACTAATAAGTTAATATAAAAAATTTAATAAAATGTATAGTACCTAAAGCCAATAGCCCAATACTACGTAGTTTTGGTGGTTCCTACCGTATTGTACAAAGAAAAAAACAAAATAAAAAAGCTGACTACACAGACACGCACGTCTTTCTTTCCCACTTTCTCATTTTCACGATCAAAGAAAGCTTTCCCTTACCACACAGGAGTCGTACCACCGCAGGCGCCGTTCTACCTCCCTTCCGTTAACATTACTGAACTTTCCGATAAACCACACTCTTGGCACTTCAGATATTCATTGATATTCTGTCTGAAATAGGAAGCTATAGCTGGGAAATCACAAGATTAAAGGTATTTTAGAAAACAATTCCTTTACCTAGTTACCTTACCACTGTCTATGCTTCTGGTTTTGAATGGTTTCTGTAGCTCTTTTTTTTATTCTTTTGTTGTGATTATGTTTGGAATGTGAGATTGCATTTTATCGTTTCTGAATTCAAGTTGAATTTCGAAACCTTTTGTGTGATTATGCTACTGGGTTTTGCTTAATTTGTGATGAGAATGTTGTTTATAATGTTTAATTTACTCTTTTTTTTTCATTAGGCAAATAAAAATCGGAGATTTGTGCAATAATGTTGTTTATAATGTTAACTGTGTCGAAATTTAGGGAAGATTTTGTGCAACAATGTTGTTTATATTGTTAACTCTGTCGAAATTTAGGGAAGAATTTAGCTACTTTAACAATGATACTTAATAATGCACTGCATATGAGTTCAGTTCAGTTCACTAGTTCAGTAAAGAAAGCTCACAGCCACAGGCAATTCTGTTTCTCCAAACTGCAATCTTTCCATATCAAAATTAACAACTCTGTTAGTGCAAAACCTGACTGCACGTGTTATGTTTGGTATGAGAAATTCAGTTCTTTTCCAGGAACCGTACTGATAGTATTCTTTTTATATTGTCCTCTTTCTTAATTTAAGATAGTTTTGTAAATTTTTGGAAATTTTTTATGATTTGTTTGTCATTTGTTTAACAGAAAAAAGTTTTCTTTGGTTTGTTTCGGTGGCACGTCCTTTTTAGTGTAAGTATTTAGGTTCAAATTCGTGGGTTTTGTTTACAAGGTCATATGCGTATTGTTTTTTGGATTATATGGAAATTGAACTATGAGTTAATTTTCCCCTAATCTGGATTGGTTTTTGGTTTAATGGTGGTGATTTTGATTGAAAATTAACCAATAGCTTATTTCTTAATGGAAACTAGAGATGGTTGAAGGGAAGAATTAATATTGACGATTTGCTGCAAACTTCTTTTGGGTTATCTTGAAAAATTATTTGTTATTTGATATGAAATTTTGAAGGTTAAACTATTCCAGTTGTGGGAACATGTTTTTGTGTCTGTATGTTTCGTCCTGTGTTACGGATCTTTTGGTTCATGCCATCACTCTATATGCCTGCCATTTTCAGAAGATCATCTCATTTATCTTGCTAATTTCATTCTAGTCGTACTTTTGGCTGAATGAGAATAAGAGGGAAAAGGGATGTCATAAATGACATGTTTCTTCTCAAAAACATTAGTCCAACATTCGTTGACCTAAAATTTAAAGTTGTGTTTATATTGATTTTCTAAGCAAAGTTTTTTAATAGAATAAATGGATGCTAGTGAGATTCAAATCTTGGTACTTCATCAGTGGATTATTAAGGTTAGGTTGTTGGATCAGTAGGTCTGCCAAGTGTAAATAGTTTATAAAATTCTATCAATTTGAACATTTTTCTTATAACATTTCACAAACCCAACATAATTTTCACGCGTTTGAATACGAGGAATTGTCTTCTTGTTATTCACAATAAACATCTAAAGTGATTATCTAATAAGTTTATGTGAATACAATTTATACAAATATTTTAAGTGAATACAATATATAAATTTTTCAGGCAAGACTCATAGCCTCAATACTCAAAGAGTGCCTACTACTTTCTTTCAATCTTAACCTTGTAAGAGCAGACGATTAGAGGACAGGAAAGATGGGAAGTGCCCCAGCACAAATCCCAACTAGCTTTGGTCATGAGCTGAGGGCTTGCCTTCGTTGCCGCCTTGTCAAAACATATGATCAGGTCTGTTTCTTTTTCTTTTTTCCATTCTTCTTATGTAGCCAAAGTATTGCTTGCATCAGATCATTTTTATATATTTGTTTAAGGCTGGGTTTTTGTTGTTGTTAATTTTAAACAAAGAGGATGCATTTCTGTTGCAGTTTAGAGAGTCTGGGTGTGAGAATTGCCCGTTCTTTAAAATGGATGAGGATCATGAGCGTGTTGTCGACTGCACCACTCCAAACTTCAATGGGTATTGATTTATTTAGTTTCATCATTATTATAATACTTTTGTTGCAAAATCTTTAGTTGCTGTGATATGCTACTGTATTCTTTTACTACACGTGTTCTCTATATACCTATTTTTGCTTTCTAATGCATTGCTTCTTGCTGGAATCATCCTAGGATAATTTCTGTAATGGACCCAAGCAGAAGCTGGGCTGCTCGCTGGCTGAGAATTGGTATGATGGATGGTCCTCTTATTGCTTTACGTGGTTGTTTTTCCATTTCACTTCTTTCTATTTCATTTTTCTCCCCTCACAAGCCAGTAATTGATCATGTCATTTTTTCCAGCTTATTATTAAGGCAACAAGCAAGATGATTTTAGAAGTTTTAAGAATCCATGTGATTTTGTCAAGTGCCTTTTACCATTGAAATTTATTTTTTACTAGGACTTGAGGATTCTGGAGTAGAACAAGCCCTCTTTCATTTCATGCTTATTTATGTTACCAAGTCTGAATTCCTATAAAGTTAGAAGATGTGACATGAGGATTGAAATCTCTATACAATTAGTAGTGCCTTATTCATTAAAAAGCATACTTTCATATTATTGCTAGTTTTGAAATTTTGTTATTTTAGGATGTTTTCTTCTTCATCAACATACATCATCTTTCTACCTTTTTGGTATGGTAGTCTAATAATCGATAATTCATTCCTTTTTGTCCTTTGTTGTACTATGAAAAAATTAGGGTCATTTTATTGTATTGGACATCTCAATACAGTATAACTAGATGCGCGCACACAAAAATATAAGAAAATATAAACTACAAAATTTCCAAGGGCATATTTACACTTCTGCATCATGAGCTCTTGCTGTGACCTGAATTTATTTTCCCTCGTGGAACTTAGCAATGTGTTTTGTGATTTAGTCATGATTTTTTCAATTGATTTGCTATTCAGCAAATAGATAACAGTTTTTTTTCCTGCTACATCAAATATTCATAAATATGTGATTTGTGTCATAATTCAGAATATCTAATACTTTTGTTTGTAATAAAAAACGATAGGTTGAAATATCTGTTGGTATTTTTTATAAGCAATATTTTCCCCCCTTTTCTTTTTTCATGTATTGCAACATGTATGATTTTTATATACTAGGCTGTCAATCTTGCTAAATCTTTTTTCTTAAATCTTTGTAGGAAGATTTGTTCCTGGTTGTTATACTCTTGCTGTTTCAGAGGCACTTCCAGAGGACTTGCAGGTTTGTATTTTGATACTCACTGCAACTCAATTGCCTGGTGCTGGCACTAAAAGTGATTTTCCTTTCGAGAAAATAGTTTTTCCGTGTGCGTAATTGCTCAAAGTTAAAACGTAGGAGGATTAATTGACTACTGACTTATGCATTCTAAGCATATGTTAGAGTGAGCTGATTTACTTCTCACTCTTTATACTTTTCTTAAGATATTCATAATGATCCATCTGAATCGACTTTCTATTAAGTGTGAACATATTGCGGTTGATTTGCAATATAGGTTGTGTTTGAGTAAAGATAAAATGATTCTTGTTAACTTTTCTGGTACCTGTATCTGCCTGGCTACTCTGTTTTGCAACTTAAATTCTGGGCAGTGACCTCTTTATGTCATACTGCTGTGACTTTGCCATTTCCCATATGCATTTATTTGCCCATTTTGGTCTTGTTTTACTGACCAATGATCATGCTAATTTCTGCTTGCTTCAAGTTTGATGTTTGAACACTTGAACATGCCCAATGCTGCTTTCTCTCTCTCTTTTTTTTTTCCTCCTTTATATTGGGAACAAAGTTCTGTACAGTGGTCTTTCTTTTTTATATCTCCCATGACCACTGATGCAGAAACCCATATGTTGATTTTGTATCATACTGGATCAGTCTTAAAATTTCAAGACACGTCTTTTTGGCTGCTAAGTTGACAATTCTGTTGTGGTTCTTGCAGAATTTATGTGAAGATGAACGTGTGCAATACGTTCCACCAAAACGTATATGAACATCCAAGTGATTTTCTCTTCCTGTTTTATCTATGTTTCAGAACTTTGTGTTGACCCTTCTGAACTTTGTGAGACTAATAGGTATCTTGCGTAAGTTATACTAATGCAGATTACTTCTAAGCTATGTTTAGTGAGCTGCAATCGATCATATGATGCGATGTGATGAAGTTACGTTGGGAATGACGTGATCACAGTGTTAGATTTACTGCTTTTATGTGGTATATAACTAGAATTATACCTTTTTTTTTCCTTGTTGATTTAATTTAGTTAAATATCCTTTAACATCTAAATACTTACCTCTTGAAACTTGATCAGTCGATCCCATCACTCCTCATTACTAATCAGTGAACCATTGCTCAAAACCGTCCCGAACCCAGTTGTATAACTACACTTTTTTTGGTCCCTTTTTTGTTTATGGCTGTGTAGTTAGATTAGAATCTCAGGACTCTACTTCTGTTTATAGGGTTGCCAAGTTGAAAGAGACCTTAAATTTGTAGTTTATTTGGTATTATGCTAGTTATTAATATTATTCCCTTAAATTACAACTTTGGTGAGTTAACTTCGTCTCGAATGCACCCTGTTTCACAAATTTAGTGATGAATAGACCTAAAATTGAACAAAAGGAAAAGTTCTACACACCCTAAATGGTTAGAGTACCCTTGATCATGGTTTAGGTTGCTTATAAATTAGGCAATCGTATAAGTCACTTGTACTCTTCAATAATATCCAAATACATCCTACTATCTATGAAAGAACTAATCTTGTATCAACAGCAGCAGCATTAAAAGTAGGGATAACGGACTTTTTGGTCGTGTGGTTTTTTCATTAAAAAAATTGGGAGACGTAACCACTTGGAGTCCTAAACATTGTTTTTATTCAATTTTGTAATTTGGTGCATTTGTAGTAACATTTGTTTATTTTAAAAATTGTTATGTGATTGGTTATCAATTAAATTATAAGTCGTATAAAAAAAGGAAAATAAGGAGTAAAAAATGTTATATTGAAGATGATTTTTTAAAAAGTAAATTTCTACAAATAAACGTTGAGTTATATAATCATTCACGTAAAAGTGAACTTCTACAAATAAACGTTCAGTTGCGTAATCATTCACAACTTTTATTTTAATCGACATGTCATTTGCAATCCACGTTAGTGTAGCAGATGCTAAAAGCATTCATATTCCATAAATTATTTGTATTTTCTTTATAATTAAAATCATTAAATGATGCAATAGCAATTATATTATACTCTCTCCGTATTTTTATATTGGCAATTTCTTTTTTAAGCATTCAATAATTATATAAACAAACTTATCTCAGGGAGAGTTAAAGTTAAAAGACTAATTTAGTCTTATAATAAATGGTTATTAACAAAAATAAATTATATTACTCTCTAATTATGAGAGTAAACTTAGAATAAATTGATAAATTAATTTTTTTTTATACTAATTGATAAATTAAGTTTGTTTAACTATATTATTTTAAACTAACTTTATTATTTTTGTGTAAAAACCGTTGTACCTCTATAAGTATTACGTGATGGTAGCATTCGACTTAAGAATAGTACTACCTTGGGTTTCAAATAATTAAGAATTTTACTGTTTATTTGCTTTTTTTCCATCATATTTTACTTCCTAATTTGCCCCCAAAAAGTATGTGAAAGAAGGTATTTTTATACATAATTTCTACACACGTTGTCTTCACGTGATGGTGAAAATGAATAATATTGAAGAGAAGCCACTTATGACACAAGAATCAATAAAACAATAGCAGTTCCAATTTTGTTATTTTGTGCATAATGATCAATTGTTTTACAATAGGTGACTTAAGTGATTGTTTGTCTTGCAGTTGCATTATGATCATCAAGTTCTTCTTGGTTACCTTATTTCCAAAGACACAGGAATCAGTTGTGCAGAATATCTCTTAAGGTGTGTATTTGGGTACTATTAAAGATGTCCCTTACCTTAAAAATGCTGATTTCCGGCCAAACTTCGTTCTTTTTAAGAGGTGCGTACCACATATTGGGTGCATTTGACAATCTTAACAGTATGATTTCTCACATAGTCTAACCTCTTAAGTCTTATATAGGACTTTGTCATGTTTCTCTCTCTCTCTCTCACTCTCTCTATTTTTTTTTGAAATTTTCATGTTTCTCCTTGTAGGTGTTTGCGTATCGTATGCAATTAGTTATTTACAGCATTTTCTATGCATGAGAAAGTTGTATATCATCCATCTTACAAGAAAAGAAAAACATTTCTAGATGGCTCTAATCTTCAAGTTGAGCATCATCTATACCTGCAAAATATATTCTTTCATCACCTGAGGAGAAAGGCAAATCCAAAATAATCCAAAAAAAAATTACCTGTCCATTCCCATCCAAATAATAATACTATTCAATCCAAACAAATCCGAATAATTTTTGGATAGTTCATAAATATCCAACCCAATCCATACTATCTAAATAAATTTGGTGTCTATAAACATAAACATAATTCATTGAAGTTTTTTCATGTTAGTAAAAAACTCATTAAATATAAATTAGTGTTAAAAATACAAGTAAAAAAAATTACATTAAAGAAAGTCCAAAATATAAAATTCATACTTTTAAAACTTGAAATGTGATCATTTGAAAAAGAAAACTAAAAAAGTCAAAAGATCAGGGTAGATTATATTTGTACTGAAAGTGGAAAAATGAGTTTTATATTTAAAAGTTTTAAGCATTTTATAATATATGTACGAATTTGTTAATATCAAACCAATATCAGACCACACTAATGTGAGCTCGAAGCTTACCATATTTTTTCAATTGATTCTCATTGGTCTCAAGTAACAACTAGTAGATAAATTGAAACATGAATAAATACATCGTATATTTCAAAACCTCATATAGGAAATCATCAGCTAAAATAAAGAAAGTGGCATTTTTGAAGGTGATGATATGCATTTCTTTGTATAAAGTTGATATAATTTACATATATCAAACTTGATACAATGTATAAAGTTGATATAAAGAGATTTGATATACATTAAAGTTGATATAAAGAAAGTTGATATACAAAGAAATGCATATTTGTCCTCTTTATATCAACTTTAGACAAAGAAATGCATATTTGCCTTTGCAGCCATCCTGTTCAACTATTTTTAGAGATGTCACTATCGTTGTTTTAGTCGATTATTATGTTTATATAGATTCGTAGTATCCATTTGTGACCCGAATCAAGTGTCACATCGTTCCAAACATGTATCTCACTAGCAATGACTTGAAAGTATTACTGATGGCACTCGTCTTTCAACTATGGTGAACAGTTCTTTTCTGAAAGTTTTTGCCTCTGGGGAAATCAGGACTGCTGATTTTATTCTCAATGCAAGAATAGTAGTCCATGTGCTAAAGAAGCATTTCCCATCCCTAGTTGCTGAAGAGGAGTAGACTGCTGATATTGGGGAGCTTGGATGGTGATGATACTAATGAAGAGCTCTAGGCTCTAAGTTAGTCTTAGCTATTTAAATACTTTGTAAGTACTAGATTTTGAAAAGAACTATGAAAAAAAGATATTTCACATTTTTGCTCAATTTAGCTATTTTTTTTAATTTAGAAAATATAAATACATGAGAAATTGAAAAAATAGAACTTGCGGCAAAAAAAATCTTATTTTGTTATCCAGCAAAATTTTGTTAAAATTAATCGATTTAACTGAATGCTCACTCCTAGTTCTGAGTCTTTGTTGGAGATGCATTAGTTGACTATTAACTGCGTAATTATTTTTTTACATTTTTTTTTTCTTTGCAGACTTGACTATTACTGCACTCGGTATTCTCCTTATAGACAAGATTAGTAAGTTTGATCTTAAAGGTATTAATGTACATTTTAATCTAAATGAGTGGACATTGATCGAAAGCATCTTTGGATATAGGGCCCAAAAAGGAAGGCGTGACAAATTGGACATTCATCAGGAGCATATTTGGAGGTAGAGGGTCCAAAAAGGAAGGCAAGACAAATAGTGAGCCAGAGATTTGAAGAAAATAAAAAAAGTTGAGTAGGGTTTACAAAATACAAATTTTTTTAGGGAAATGCAAGTAAAAGATAGTTTTCTAAATTTAGTTTTACTAGATAGCATATATACTTTTAAAAATTAAAGCTAATACCAATTTTTTAATGATATTACACTTATATCTCCTTAATTTCTAAAATTCCCCATTTCTGCAAATGAGCAATCCAATCATAATCATCTACCGCAAGTTCTATTTTTTTTTTTTTTTTCAGTTCTAATGCTAGGGATGTTGCTTGGTAAATAGTTGTGCAAGGGTTCTTAAGATGAATGTTATATTCAAATTTCATTCAAGTATTGATTGTAAGTTACTAGGAACTTGTTTACTACTATCCATATTATCCAAATAAATTTTGTCTCTATAAACATAAACATAATTCATTGAGAATTTTTCACGCTAATAAAAATCTTATTAAATATAAACTAGAGTTAAAAATCAAGTAAAAAAATTTACATTAAAAAATGTCCAAAATATAAAATTCATAATTTCAAACTTGAAATGTCACCATTTGGAAAAAAAAAAAAAATGAGTCAAAGGGTGTTAGTTTATATAATGTTTGTAATGAAAGTGAAAAAATGAGTTTCATATTGAAAAGTTTTAAGTGTTTTATAATATATATGAGACAACTTTGTCAATATCAGACTGCATTAATGTGAGCTCTATGTTTACCACATTTTTTCAATCAAAAGCCTACCCCTAGTTCTGAGTGCTTTGTTGGAGATACATTAATTGACCACTAATTGCGTAATTATCTTTTTCTATTTTTTCTCTTTGCAGACTTGAGTATTACCGCACTCAATATTCTCCTTATAGACAAGATCAATGAATTTGATCTTAATGATTTTGATATATGTCTAATTTATTGTTAGAAATGTGTTAGTTTCTGAAATAAAATAAACAAACGGATCTATGTATTTGATTAGAAACTGCAGATAATAAAAATAACAATAATAAATAAGTAATTAAATACAACAAAACCTTAACACCGATGAAGGAGATGGAGAAACAGAAAAGTTGAGGCCTGTATGAACAGTCTCCTTAAGACGAGATTTGTCCGTACTAGACAACTGTCTCCCAGGATACAACAGCGAGCGTAAGCAAACACAACCGCGAGCAGAGCTTATCACCGGACCCTAGATCTAGAGACTGCCCAAACGAAAATTGGAAGGAAAATTCGGATTTTTTTGTTGATGAAGATTCGGAATTTTTATTTTATGAAAAACGTGGAACTCTCTTCTACCGCGCGTAATAGAAGACAACACCTCTTTATATAGGCAGCCTGTGAAGAGATAAGATGGAGTTCTGGATGTGTTTAAGTCGAATTCAGATTCAGTCTTTGAATCAGATTACAACAACTGAACGGATAAGAGATAAGGTGATAAAGTTTTAATTCGTATTGAATTAAAACACTGCTAATTCATCTTGAATTAGGAGACAAAAACGTGTAGACAATGAAAAATGGCCTGGGCCCGTAGTAAGCCCATTCGGTCCGGCATTTGCGACGCGTATAACGTGCGGGCACGCCATAGAACTTGTTGGACCGAACCAGAATTTGCACCCCCACGCGCCTCTGTGCGCGAGAGTGTATAACTTATGTTTATAATGTTACATT
>CATIWJ010030515.1:0-14660 GCA_949640765.1 Croton laevigatus
ACCGAATGAGATTTATCGAATTCCGTCCTTATTAGCTATATTTTGATCAGTAACACAAGAATCAGCTTGAGGCGGATTTCGTGTTTCTGAATTTGGGGGAGTTGATATAATTCATCATCCAACAAACCCAGAAACTATAAAATACCATCAATCATAATCTCTTTGCTTCCTCGCTCTTAATTCCTTGTTGATCCAACCAAACAGTCGTGGGTTTAATTTGCGAGTAACGCTGATAATTCGGCCTCGGTTCTTGCCATAAGGTCTTTTTTCTTTGACTTTGACAGAAAGTAAAAAAGCAAAGGACGGAAGGAGAAGAAATTTTTTTTGTTGCTTTTATTCAAAGAGAAAAGAGTATAATGGCGTCATCAGAGGATTCTCTGATTAATCAGGAAATATCGCCGCCAAATACTTATGGCGCGGTGGTTCTCGGTGGAACCTTTGACCACTTACATGACGGCCATCGCCTTTTTCTCAAGGTGTTTTTCCCCCCTCTAAATTCATCTAATTTAATTCCCCCAAAAAAAATAAATAAAGTTTTGATGATATTTCAAATAGTAGGCGTCGGCAGAGCTATGTAGGGATCGAATTGTTGTTGGAATCTGCGATGGTCCTATGTTAACTAAAAAGCAGGTCAGTTTATCAGTTATTAAATCTCATGTTTTTTTGCTTGGTTAGCTTCTTATTGTTTCGATATTAGATTCCGTGGAGTGTTCTTGATAATTATATGCCTTGCTTGGAATCTATTAGTGTATTATGATTTCAAATTTCTGTTTCTGCAGTTTGCTGAGTTAATTCAGCCCATTGAGGAAAGAATGCAAAATGTTGAAAATTACATAAAGGTAGATGTTGTTTTATTTGTTCCAATTTGTATTTTGTAAAATCTTGCTTACTAGCTCTGTTTGTTGGGAGAATTGAGTTGAAAACTTGAAATTGACTCTAGATCCATATGGCAAAATTGCAAGAGAATTGAACAATTGGTAGCCAGTAAAATCTAAAATCAATACAATGATCATGGTGGTTTCTTTTGGTAGAATTCAATCTCAAAATTAAATCTTTTTTTTTTTTTTTATTATTGTTCTTTCCAATTTTCCTTTGAAATTGTTGTGCAGTCCATTAAACCAGAACTTGCAGTCCAAGTTGAACCTATCATTGACCCTTATGGACCTTCAATCATTGATGAAAATTTAGAGGCTATAGTTGTAAGGTGAGTTATTCTGAATGCAATTATTTTTTGTTTTGATGAAAAAAATTTACATGGAGTTGTTGGTATTTCGCTAGTTTGTTCATATGTTGCTTAAACGTTGTCTAAAACTTGTAATCACCTATGTTTCTGGAATTTTAAAGATTATGGTAGAATGGTTTTGAATTTGACGGATTGCTGGTTTTCCGGCAGCAAGGAGACGCTGGCAGGCGGGGTATCAGTGAATAAGAAGAGGGCTGAGAAAGGTTTGACACTTTTAAAGGTAAGCAAATTATATTGGTTGTATGGAAAGCATTAGACACTGAGGATATGGGATGTTGGCGCAGATTGAAGTTTTGGATCTACTCTCAGAAGAAGGATCTAATGGTGAAAAGATAAGTTCCACCACATTAAGGAGGCTTGAGGCTGAGAAGGGGAAATGAGAGGCCTGTAATAGTCCTTTTTGAATGCAAAATAATTCAAAATTGACTTATAAAGTTTCTGCATAATAATGCAAAACAAACAGTATGATTGTGTTATTTCTTTTGCCCCCCTTAAACTTGTGTACAGCCTAAGCATTTGAGGCTTTAGGTGCTTGGCCATCACTAGAATTCATGTTTTATGGAAATTTATGAAATAGAAATCATTGCCTGCAAGTGAAGTAGAATGCAATTCCACATTTTGCGAGAAAATATGTTAGTTTGTTGCAATACGAAAATATATATATATATATCTCAACCAAAACGACATCGTGTCAACTTCCCACTTATTTTGGCAGAATTGGAGCGGTTTCAATTTCTTAACATAACGGCTACCATATCTGTGCAACTAAAATTTGAAATCTTTCAAAACCGAACACAACTCAACTGAATAATCATTTTCAAAACTCAACCATCTCACCGTTGTCTTCTATAACTCCCAAAATATTCTCTGCAACTGTCACATTTCAGTATTGAAATTAAAAGAGAAAGTGAGAACAGACCCACTTCCCTTTCGTGCAAATTTTTCTTTTCTTTCTTTCTTTTAATCTCAAGCATTTTGATCCAGAACCTGAACTTTGTCTCTCAAGATTGCTTCTGGGTTTTAATTTTGTGTTTATTCTTGACAATCCTTTTCTACATTTTTTTTGGCAAAATCTTGCAAAGATGAATGACCTGATGACAAAATCCTTCTTAAGTTACGTAGAATTGAAGAAACAAGCCCAAAAAGATGGTTTTCAGTCGGAAACAGACATTGAATCAGGTTTCCCTAATTCTCCAGATGAACCAAACCTCTCTATATTCTTCCAGGAAGTTACTGCAATCAAGACAGGAATGGAAGAGATAACTAATCTCTTATTCGATCTTCAAAATCTCCATCAAGAGGCCAAATCCACTCACAGTAACAAGATTCTCAGCGGCTTGAGAGACAGAATGGAATCAGATACTCTATCAGTACTCAAAAAGGCAAAGACTGTGAAATCGGAATTAGAATCTCTTGATAAATCCAAAGAAATGCTTAAAGAAGGCTCTTCTTCTTCAGTATACAGAACAAGAATCACAGTGACTAATGGGTTGAAAGTTAAACTGAAAGAGATATTAGATCAGTTTCAGATTCTAAGAGAGAAGATTTTATCAGATTATAAAGCTGATATTAGAAGAAAGTATTATGCAGAAACAGGGGAGGAAGCAAGTGAGGAAGTTGTGGAGAAGATAGTATTTGGAGGAGAAATGTATAAAGACAGACATGAGGGAGTTATGGAGTTGCAGAGAAGTTTGACAAAGCTGCATCAGGTGTTTCTTGATATGGCAGTTATAGTAGAAACACAGGGAGAGAAAAATGATCACATTGAAGAAAATGTGGTGAATGCAGTAAGTTTCATTAATGGAGGAACTAACAATCTTTACTATGCTAATCAGAGGAGGCAGAAGACTAAGCCTTGGGTTTATTGGGTTTGGGCTGTTATTTTCATTGTACTTTTGGTTTGTATTGTTTCAATGTTTGTTTCTTGAGTTGAGAGAGAAGGTACATTAATGACTTCTTCTAATTCTGGTTGGGATTTTTCTTGTCTGTTTCATTGGATTTTGCTTTTTTTTGTTACTTGAGTTTATATTACTCCAAAAAATTTACGTTTATGGGTTGTACTTGTATTTGTTTTTGGTGTCAAATTTCAGTTATTTCATGTTGAGTTTTAAGATTAGGATACAGGTATAAATTAGCGACTCAAGTTTAGTTGACATAAATTTGGGAACAGAAAGAATTGCAAGTGAGACACTTATTTTGAGACAGAGAGAAATTGTCTTTTAGTGTTCGGTAGTTTGATTTTATATAATTAATTTGTCTTTTTTTTAAAAAAAAAAAAAAATTGGCATTAAGAAAGAGAGTGAGAACGGGGACCAGACAAAAAACTTGTCATGCCTGCATTTGTGTGGTGCATGGCAAATCAAGATTCAAGAACCTTATCGCAAAACACTATATAAAAATCTAAACCAGCATTAAGTCTTCAAAATGGCATCCCTACACGCAAGCATCTCACAGTCACATACCCTATATCTGCTAGAAAGATGTTCAAATATGAAGGAACTGAAACAAATTCATGCTCATATGCTCAAAACAGGCCATGTATTTGAGACAATCACAGTAAGCAAGCTGCTGTATTTAGTTAGCTCCTCTAAATCTGGCAACTTACCTTATGCACAAACGGTCTTTGACAGAATCCGCAGACCCAACACTTTCATGTGGAATGCGATGATCCGAAGCTATGCTAACAGCACTCATCCAGAGGAAGCTTTGATTCTATATTTTCAAATGCTCTGTCATTCAGTTCAGCACAATGTTTATACCTTTCCTTTCCTTCTCAAAGCGTGTTCTCGCCTGTCAGCCTTGGAACAGATCGAACAAATTCATGCTTCTATCATAAAACTGGGATTTGATTCAGATGTTTACTCTACAAATTCTCTTCTTCATGCATATGCAGCATCTGGGTCCCTAAAATCTGCAGAAATCCTCTTTGATAGAATCTCACAACCAGACATTGTCTCCTGGAACTCAATGATTCATGGGTATATGAGAAACACTGACACTGAAACAGCCTACAAACTTTTCAAAGACATGCCTATAAGAAATGCCATTTCATTTACTATCATGATTTATGGTTACGTCCAGGCAGGACAGGACCTAGGGGCTCTCAAAGTATTCCAAGAAATGCTAAATGCAGGAGTCAAAACTGATGAAGTATTGCTAGCGAGTGTACTTTCTGCATGCGCCCATCTCGGGGCATTGGATCAAGGAAGATGGATTCACGCGTACATAGAAAAGAATGAAATACAAATAGACCAGATTTTAGGCTGTGTTCTTACAGACATGTATGCAAAGTGTGGTTGTATGGAAGAAGCTCTGGGAGTTTTTAAGAAAACAGGCAAGAAAAATGTCTATCTCTGGACTGCAATCATTTATGGGTTTGCAATTCATGGGAATGGGAAAGATGCTCTTTACTGGTTTAAGCAAATGCTGAAAACAGGAATTCAGCCAAACCTGATAACTTTTACTGCAATTTTGACTGCATGCCGTCATGCAGGACTAGTCAATGAAGGTAAGTCACTATTTCAGAGTATGGAGAAAGATTATAGCTTGGAACCAACGATAGAGCACTATGGGTGCATGGTTGATCTATTAGGACGAGCAGGATTGGTTAGTGAAGCAAAGGATCTGATCGACAGAATGCCAGAAAAACCAAACACTGTTATTTGGGGGGCACTTCTAAATGCCTGTCATATTCATGGAAATATAGAGCTGGGTAAACAAATCGGGAAAATCCTAATCAAAGAGGATCCAGATCATGGTGGCCGGCACATTCACCTAGCCAACATTCATGCTGCTGCAGGCGAATGGAATGTAGCAGCTGAAGCAAGAGAGCATATGAAAGAATCTGGAGTATCCAAACTTCCAGGGTGCAGCACAATTAGTCTGGATGGCACTGTGCATGGATTTTTTGCAGGAGATGGATCCCATTCTCAAATGGAAGAGATTTATCAGATGTGGAATAAGATTGATGAACAGTTCAGACAAGAAGGATTTATACCCGCATGAACTTTGGAGAAAGGCTACTGCAATATGGTGTCAGTAATGAAACTCATTTCCACACTTTTAGGGATGGGAAATATACCTGTGGTGATTACTAGTGAAGAGAGTGAGGGACTGCGTAAAAAAGCCACCACATTTTGATGAGAGCAAATTTTATGTATACTATTGTTAACTAAAATCAGCATAAACTTGAAGTTTCATTGAATGAAAAATAAACTGTCACATTATTGATATCAAGCTTTTGCAAAGGTGAAATTGAACTCATGTAAAATAAAAAACAACATTTTTATTCTATCAACCGGGTAAAAACAGTAAACGGCAACCTTTTCAATCAACACTAAGACGCTGGGTAGCTGTCCAAGACTGATGAGGCTCTAGCTTGACATTCCCAATCTGTATGACCCACATAGAAAAGATAAAACTCTTGGTTACATAAATTCAAATACCAGAAAGCAGGTTTACAATTAAATTTCATCATGAAATCACATCATTACCATATAAATGGAAAAATAACTGCTCAAACTATTTTAGTATGATTTTAGAATAAGTTTTGCGTGCAATTCATTCATTAAAATATCATTGGTATGCCCAATGCACGGACTCAGTAGGAAAATCCCGTCTAACAAGTCTTGGAAGTTGCTTAGAGGAAAGTGCATATATGAATTACCTTGGCATTTTCAACACAAACAAAATCTTTATAACATGCTTCCATTTGCAGATGCGGATTCCAAAGTACAGTATCTGACCAGCTGCATCAGGTAAAAATAAGGGAAAGCCACTAATGAAAATAAAAGAAATTGAGAGAGAAAATGGAGCATGAATGTATGAACCAACTAACGTACTTTGTGTTCTTGATGGTTATTACATCGCCCAAGCCATTATCAAGGCGTAATTCACCAGGGGCTTCAAGATAAATGCAGTCTACAAATCCAGGGAAAGTAATGGCATCCCTGGTTAATTTACGCAACAGTTAACAAGTGCAGAGTATCTTTTGAAAATGATCGATCAGTTTTCAGATTTTATTAAAGCATGCATTTGCAGAACTTCGTTCGTAGGAGAATCGAGAAAAACTTACAGAGAAGAAGAGAGAACAGGTGAGAAAGAGAGAAGATTAGAGAGAGGGGGAAGCTCTTATTAGGTTTCTAGAGAAAGAATGATTACAGAATTATCACATACATCTTCTAACTGTCTGATACCTTTTTATGCATCAGTTACTAGTGTTTCCCGCCTAAACCCATAACGACCTGTAACAGAAGTTGTTACAGTGGTATTGATAAAGTGTAGCAGTCCCTAATCTTTACAGTTGTTCTCTATCAAAACTCCCTATCTCACTAATTCTCATTAAAGACGCATTATTACTTCAGTTCATATCAAACTGAGACAGCTTTCTCCATTTTCTTTCCTTTTTCAAAAAAAAAAAATTCTTGTGACCCCAAGACAAAACCCATTGATTGTAGAAAGTAATTTAGATGATAGAAAAGTGAATAATCCATCTGCCTTTGGTCACAAATATAAGTAAAAAGAAAATAAGAATATAAATATTTTGAGATCAACTCACAAAACACCAGCAAAGGCAAGGAGGAAAATCCTAAGCCATGATAAATCAACTATGATAAAGAAAGTAAAATTTCTATTCTTTTATTTATGTGCCACGATATCCGAAGAGAAACCAAAATTTTGTGTGGCTCATCCCTAAAAGAATTAGATCCAAATTTTCTAACCTTTCCTCCTTGCCTTCTATTGGATTGGTAGGATCTGGATCCTTATTGAGTGTTTTGCATCCTTTCAAACCTTTCACAGATGCACCGGTTACAGAAGCCTGCACCAAGTCATCTCATATCAACTTTTGGTGTTTGAATATGTATTATCACTTATTCCTGAAGGCATTGAAATTTTTTAATGAAAAGAAATTCTTGGATCCTGCATTTGCTTTTGTTAACAAAAGGAATTCATAGATCCTTGTTTAAGCATGGAAATCACATCAATAAATTGGTCAAATATCAAAGCAGTAGAAAAACTGTTTTCTAAGTATGCATATGATACTCACACGGAAATACGTATGCAGCGCAGTCGTAAATGAAAAAGGTTTGCTGTCTGTATTTGTAATCTTTAGTTCAGTAGAAAGGCTCTTTGCATTAAGGATGACCTGAAAATAATTAAGAGAACTATAACTTGATGAGCTGAGATAGAAGCTTAATAAGCAAATCCAAATGGAAATACAAGCTCAGAAGCAACTGACTACCTTGTATAAAGCCTGGAAACCAAAATCCCACATCGCACGACTGTAAGGACCATCCTTGAGCATAAGAGTTACAACAGGATCACCCTCCGCATTCTCAGAGTCGACAACGGACCAATCCATATTCCTTGCAAACCCATGCTGTTGCACATATTCAATCCCAAAGTTATTAAGATTTAGAGTTTTAACAGATATATCAGATTCCTTCAATGTAAATCACAACTCAATCCTACAAACAAAGCCATAAATATCTACACCAGGACCAACTGCAAGTGGTGCAAGCAGACCCCCATAACAAATGCAGGACATTAGTTGATAAGGATGTGAGGGGGAAAAAAAAGAATCAGGATAATGAAAAAGAGATTGTACCTGCTGAATAACACCAGGTCCAAACTGTGGGAAACAATGTGGAATCCCTCCACTATGGCAATCCAATAGAAATATATTATCAGTATATAATATAAGAAGCTAATGAATGCCCACACTCTAAAAACACAAGCTGAAGGACCTGATTGGCTTTTTCTTGTTAAATACTGCATCTGGCCTAACAAAAAGGAGGTCTTTCCCATTGGGAACTTTCCAAGATGTGATGCAACCACCAAACAAATATATTTCTGCCTCACTATCAGAAAAACAAAAAGGAAAAAGGAAAACGTTTCAAGAACAGAAAGAAAGCCATTGTAGGCTAATAAGCATTATTTCATATGCTTACCTACCATGAGGAGAAGCAAGCACAACCTTTGGTAAACTACCTTCACCTTCAGTGATTCTTACTCCCACAGTCCCAGTTTCTTTGTTTACACTCGCAAATGCCATGCCGGAGTATTTATATCGCCTAAGTCCCACCAAAATTAACAAAAGGAATTATAATACTAGATTTTCAAAAATAACCCATTAACAGAAACGAATTGCGTAATCAAGATATCAAAAAATTTAAGCTAATCGATTTATTTAGAATGAAATGACAAGAAAAAGGGAAATGGAATGGGAACGAAAGAAAAGAGGAAATTGAAGGAAACTCACCGGTTGACTCGGCCGAGATTAGGAGTAGGGAGAGAGGAAAATGGAATAGAAACAATAGCCATTGTAAGCGATGGTGTGAAAAGGTCAGAGGTGGAGCTGAAAACAATATTAGTAATGGCTCCAACCATTCCATGCTTACTTGGCTTTCTCTTCTTCTATATTCGGATATTCTTTTCGGCCTGTTTAGGCCCTCATGAGTCATGCCGGTTTTTCTCTCTTCTTTCTATATTACCAAATTACTATTTGCCTTTACAAATGGGATAATTATAATTTACTCACCGAATTTTGGCATCTGTATTTTTTCAAAATAAATATTTGTATTATTTAACTTAAACAATCAAAAACCAATACACCAGAAATAAAATCCGAAGGAACAATACTTTAATCTATGCCATTAGCCAATAATAAAGCTATTCCAGCAAGACTATAAGCAACCTGATTAGCTAATTTAAAACAAACGAAATAGAAGATAAGTTGATCTCACTTACTACTTCTTTAACTTGATTGACAATTGATGTCATGTCTTAGAGCTAGATTATGAAGGCCAAAGACGAACCGGGGTTCACTAGTATGATCCTTTCTGACTGATGCTCTTCGGACGAACCTGAGAACAGTGAACACTGGGTAATGTCTGGTGGCAAACACTCCGATACTTAAGTTAATAAGATTTAGCTAGGTGATAATATATGCAGAATAGAGTAGGAGTGAGAGAGATTAACCTTTTCATGGAGAATAGTTAGAGTATTTATAGGATAACCCTTAACGGTCATCTTCCTAGAAAATCGGAGATGTGGAGATATGCACTTAACCATCGGAGCATATATCTCTACATGGCGTATAATTCGAAGTACGTTTTGAGAGCAACGACTACTGGTTTGATGCTGGGTCCATCGTCTAATCCCATGTAGGACAATCCTGAGGCATCAACCATCGGGTGGGCGAAGATGATGCCGAATACACTATACGGACGCTTGAGTAAGCTATCTGCCATTATAGAAATATTGTTCGATAGAAGACAATGCCATTCTGGGGACGATGCCCGAAGCTCAAGCATAACTGATCTCAATTTCTCTGGTGATGTTTATAGTCCAAGGCCAACCAATCCCTCATGAGCCAGGACAATGCTGTGGGTCCATAATGGTGGACTATCCTCACAGGATCCTTCGGCAATCAGGGTTGTTTAGGGTTGACCCTTTATGATCTATGTCATCAACAATTAATCTAATGTAAGAAAAATCTTGTCCATTAGAATTAATTGCTTGTACCACCAATAAACAATCTGTCTTCACCAACACCAATAACATTACCATCCCCATGACATAACACCTAACCACAAGCAGCCCTTCCAGTGTTTGTTTCAAAAGCTTCATTGACATCTAGCTTTACTACACCCGGTTTAGGCTTTTTTCCACACTACAACATATGTAACCATCGGAGTAGAACAGATTGGAATAAAAGCTTGTCTTGCTGCTACCTATTCCTGCAAACTCCGATGAGCATAAGTCATTATACCTTTAACCAAACATCTTTTACCCTTTTATACTTTAGCATTTTTACTCCACCAAACTTCCCAAAGAACAAAACATGCATGCTGCAGCTGTTCTTTTGATAAAACAGACTTGCAAGACTCCAACCATTCCCATAAACCCCTAATATTTGGGTTCCATCCAATACCTGTTCTTTGCCAAACCAATCTCACAAAATCACAATTATACAAACAATGCATAGTAGACTCCCCAACTAAACCACAAACAGGACAAACATTTAGTACCTCAATTCGCCATTGTCGCAAGTTATCCAAGACAAGTAAATGCCCAGAAATGGCCCTCAATAGAAAATTGATTATTTTATTGGACTTCCAACTTCCACACAAACCTCCATTGTTGAGCAATATTTTGATTAAAATTATGACATGCATGAGTTAACAAACGATAATCATTCTTTACCGAATAAACACCATGCTTTTCAAACATCTAACACCAAGCATTGACAACTCTTGCTCTTCCTACACAAATTTTCATAACTTCATTAGCTTCATAATTAGAAAATGATGCAAGAAAGTGCCTCATCCCACGTTCTCATTAAACCTCTTAAATCTTGTACCCAAAGATCCTTAATTCCTGTTGTATTTTCTAACAAAATGCGGAAACCTAGTATAGTAAGAACCTAGGAATTCGAAAACACTAAAGTATCATGTCCATCACCAACTCATCTACAAGCACCCGTTTAAACTAATTCTTGTGCAAAATGTATGCTCTTCCAAACAAAACTGGGATGTGAGCCAATGTCCACTTCTAAAAATGTCTTACCCTGAAAATATCAAGCTCTATAAATTTGAGCAATTAGAGAATCATGATAAACAAGCAAGCGGCATCCCTATTTAGCTTATAGCGCAATATTAAAGTCCCCATGAGCTAAGTTTTCTAAACTCATAGATTATAGAGATGAAATAGATAGTCAGGAGACATTAGAGAAGCAAAATCAAAGTGCGCAACAGTATAGTAGTATTTAGTTTGGCATGTATTGTGTTTTTTATATAGAAATGTAAAGGTTGTCTCTTAGATACTTATGTATTTTTAGTTTATGTTGTAATAAAATGAAACATTTTATATCAAGTATTGTAATTTATGTAAATTGATATTATTAATTAAATGTATTTATGCTCAGTATACTATGTAGTATATGTTATGGCACACTTAGCTTGATTAGAAATAGTCGGGTTAAGGATATTACAAGCTAAATTTTTATCGAGCGAACACCGAGCGATTTACAAACGGCTCATTTATAGCCTACTTTTGATAAATGATTAGTACTAATATATAGAATAAATTTGTCTCATGGTAACCATTGATTAGTTGTATAGCATAAAAAGGGGCCAAAATAATAATAATTTCACCCCATCATTTGGCAAATTTTCCGATTTTACTAATAAATTAATTTCTTGTCAATCTCATCCCAATTAGCAAATTTATCTGCAACGCAATCTCAATTTTGAGACAGAAATAAAAGGGAAAGAAATTTTTTCAAATGACAAGCCTAATTGTGCTAGTAATTTAAATGCGCTATTTTCTTAGCCAAGTATAAGCTTAGTTTAGTGGCAGAGCCAAAAAATGTTGAAGAGGCTCAAAATTAGGGATGGGCATGAGGCGGGGATTCCCCATTTCCCGTTGGAACCCGCCCCAAACAGAAAGGGAAATTTCTATTATTTTTTTCCATGGAACCAGGGACAGGGCATGATTTTTCCCATTAATAAAAATGGAGTAGGGATAGATTTTATACTCCCCGTCCCATGGGATCCGATCTCCGATACTGTGGGTACCCGCTAATATATAATATTTTAATATATTATAATAGTAAATAAATTAAAATAATATTATAATAATTGACATAGTAAATAATTTGAAAAATTAAATTTTCTATTAATTTGAAAAAGCTAATTAATATAAAAAGTTCTATATATATTACATATCTTTTTAATGAATGATTTTATGCAATTTTAGGTATGCATTATTATCCAATTTTTATTAATCGTAGTCTAGCTAATTAAATCTTTAACATTGGGATGTTTTTTCCCCCTATTTCCATGATTAACAATTCGCTTTTACTTTAATTTTATTTTAGCTCTAATTATTTGATGCACTTTTATATGGAAAATGTAAAATCTTTGGTTTTGAAATTTGAGGTTGACAGTAAAATAATCATTTGTAAGTCTTGGCAATTTTGAAAGTGGGTTTGGTATTTTTGAAATGGAAATTAGAAAACTCTACGAAAATTGGGATATTCACGGGGATGGGTGTCACATCCTAATTTTAATTACGAGATTATTATGGAGGACCAATTTATAAATTTACAGATATTTTGTATTAAATAAATAATTATTCGTAATCGACCGCAGTATTTTTGTTGCTAAAAATTAGCTTAGCATAGTAAAAATTTAGAAGTGACTAAAAATAATCGTTTCGATTTTGGGAGACTTCCGATATGGAGAAATATATGTAGGTATCCTTTCGAAAATAAAAATAGAACACTAAATAAATAAAAATAGACTATTAGATAAATAAATAAATAAAAATAATAATAACCACAACAAATTAGTAATAATAATAAAAATAATAACAGCAAAAAAAATAATAATAAATAAAATAAAATAAGGTAGTGTTGGAGGAGACAAGAATGTGGGTAGTATGGAGTGTGCAGGGAATAAACCTTAGGCTTTGGCAACTTCTGTTGCATTGGAAACAAGAAAATGTGAAAGTATGGGGAAAAGAGGAAAGAATATTATGGGTAGTTTCAGCAGGCATGGGCATTAGGCACAAAAGCATGGGTCTGTTTGGAAGTTATTGGACAGATTGAAGTGGAGGTGAGATGGATTAAAAGATGAACAGACAGCATTTCTGTAACATCCCATTTCCCCATTAGTTAGTATTTCTTGAGTTTGTTGTAGCTAATGACGTTTTTATAGGAGTTCGGACCCCGAGGCTCAGAGGCATCGGAGATGGTCACAAAATGCGAGCTAGTGTTGTCTAAGAGTTGAGGTAAACCTCTAATTGTTAGCTAATGTTGGACTTATGAGACTTGGGCTTAAAGTTGTTGTGTTGGGCCTTATGGGAAATCAAAGGAAAGAAGAAAGAGAGAGTTTTATTTTGGGCTAGGCCCATAAACCCAAACTCAAGTTATAAAAATCACCTTAACACTCATAATTTCCCATTGTCTAGAAAATTCTTCATTCTTCTTTACCTTCCCACGTCCCCCTCTCCATTTTCACTTCCCATTTCACCAACCTACACCATTTTCATCTCCTTCTACTCTTTCTTCCACTCAAGCCAGCTTCTCTTTGCTAAACTAAGGAAGCTTCTCCAAGGGTTAGTCACAAGAAAACCATAAGGAGAAGACTAGTTAAGAGGTAAGAGTAGTGTGGTTAGGGTTTGTTAATAATAGATAAATTTCTTGTTGTCCTGTCAAGGTTGGACTAGAAATAAGTAGGTTGAGTAGAATTAGTTGGGATTTATAGTATATTAAGGAACCCTAGACAAGAAAGGTTAGGGTTTGAGTTAAATTCCAATTAGAAACTAAAATGTGTATATTTTATAGGAGATTTGGAGAATAAGGCTAAAGACAAAGGGAAAGAGGCTATTTGAGCTAGGAAGGTTCATCAAAAGAGGTTTGATGCTTTAACTACCTTTATTTTAAGATTTTCTTTGGTTTTTTTTGAAATATTTGAGTATTGTGTTGATTTTGATAAAGGTTTGAGATATGCCATGATTTCTTTGATTTTACTCTTGAGAAGTGTTCTATTAAATGCATTTGTTATGAATTATGTGTTGGAATAAGTGTTTGATTTATTAGAAGGTTGGTTTTGAAAATGAATGAAAAACCCCGTCTGCTCGCACAAGTGTCGCGCCCGTGACAGTCACACTTCGGTGTGATTGACGCGCTCGCGACTACTATGTGGGGAAACAGGGGCATTTCGAGGATTTACCGCGCACACGACGGCCACACACCATGTGATCATCACGCACGCGACTGCCTAAGTTTTATAGTGCGTCCGCGATTGTCACACACCCTGTGACGGTCTCGCTCGCGGCAGTAACAAGGAATGTAGGCCTCGCGCTCGCAACCAAGGTAGCTTGCGCGACGGTCATAGTTTTTCAAACAGATTTTCAGAATGAAACTTTATGAGTTTTAAACAAAATGAGATTTATTCTTGAAACCTAGTATCTATTTATGATCCTGAGATATGAATATGGGAAATATTATTAAGATAATTGAATGAGAATATGAATCCAATGATAAGCATGACATGATAATGGAAATATGTATGGTTACTTGATTTAAACGCTCATGTGGCTCGTTTTAGAATGCTAGTGATAAGAATATGATGCATCGTAGGGTTAAACCGCGGAAATGATATGATATTGATATGAATATGATATATGGGCACCGTATTGGCGTTATAGTCTATAAATGACTATACGGAATACGTGTTGGCTATGAAAAGGAATAAGAACATATAATACCTATGGTATTGGCGTACTAGTCTATAAATGGCTATACGGAATATGCATAGGGCCCCAATTCTTATCGTCGAGTTCTTTCGAGTGCCACTAGAGCTATAATATGAATTTAATGAGTGCTTGATTTTAACGAAATGTATAT
>CATIWJ010030525.1:0-36029 GCA_949640765.1 Croton laevigatus
ATTTGATTTTAAAAATATCATAAACTCACTACAAACCATTTAGAAACCCTTTGGCAACAAACGCACTCAGGTGGGTTAGTTGTATTTCCTCCATCTATACAACCTGCCATTGTTATCTTAGTTTTGCAGCTTATAATTCAAAAATGGAGGTTCTCATTTTTCTTAAAAATTTTGCATCTGTCCAGCAGCCCACTTTCATTTTTAGCAAACTTTTCGTTGAATAAATACGTATTGGTGTGTTCTATTGAAACTTCCTACCACCTGAGAAAAGATCACATTAAACTTATTATGTATGTATGTATGTCATATATATATATATATATATATATATATATATATATATATATATATTAAAAGAAATTGATTATGTAATATTGAAAGTGGAAATGCACCTAAATAATTGTACACTGAAGTCAAGTTGTTCTAAAATATCCAAGAAATTTCAACATTCAGCAAATTCATCTCCCTTTCTCAATCATACATCATGCTCCTGGACCATAACTCCATTATAGCTCCTTCCCTATGTACCCCGCCCACCACTTCTATTGACATATATTTGAGATACAATATAACATGCATAATGGACAATTCAATTTTCAAGAAAAATCATTACTTCATTTTTTGAGAGTTTGGCTAATATTATGATTTAGTTATCGAATTTTGAAAAAATAATTCTATTGTATACACTTTGCCTCCATTCAACAATTTAGTTATTCCGTTCAATTTTAAGGTATATTCTAAGCATATTGGTTAATAATATTATTATTCTGTTCATAAATTTTGGCTAATATTATTATTTTGTCACTGAAATTTGTCTAGTTTTTTATCTCCGAGATTTGACTAATATTAGTCAAAAATTGGATAAAATGATGAAATAGTTAGACAAAGCCAAACAACAGGGATGAAAGTGTTATTGTTTTGAAAACGAGTGCTATTAAATAGTAATATTTACCAGACTTTAGCTATTAAATAATAATTTTCCTCAAAAATATAATTTATATTAATATGTTTAAAAAAAAAACAAATAAATGGTAGCTCATAATAAGTTATTACTCAAAATAGAATATAAGTTGATAGAATTGGAGGAGGTTAGAACTTTGTGACATTTTAAAATGTAGTAGGCTGGACTTACATAAATTTGACCCTACTAATGTTTTTTTATTTTTTAAATTAATGGGGTATCTTCCATGTATGTTTAGTCTTACTGGTGCATTATAAAAAGTGTTCAAAGAAATAAATCCTAGATAGGTTTAGAGAAAAGTCTAAAAAATATGATTGAAAATAAGTTATCTCACAAAATAATAAAGATTGCCTTATATAGGCAGAACACAATAAAACACTGAATCTAATCTAATATGGAAATTAATTAGTCTAACCTAACAAGTAAAATAAATCACCATAATTATATTCTAATATAATTATAACCTATACTAAATAAAAATATAAATATTATATACATTAATTTAATTAAACAGTATAAAATCCATAGTCCGTGAAAATCTACACAGGTCTTGTGAAAAAGTTTTTATTCTAGATCCATAGGTCGTGAAAAAATACATAGGATATGGAAATCGTGAAAAACAGCTCCTGCGTAAGCTCAGTATTAACTGATAAACTTGTGTAGCTTGCACCTTTATAGTTTTGGTGGTATAATATTTTTATTCAATTGAGTCTCTACAGAAAAATAAAAAAGTACTACTATTATATTGTATTTATATTAATGTAATAGAAATATAATCTAACTAAATATTTATAGTCCAGTTTGTGTATGATTTTATTATTTGAAAAGATTAGAAGTTGGATAGGATAATCATTATTAAGAACCCCTGAAAGAGAAAAATTAGGATGTTAATTAGGTGAAAAGAAGAATTTTGATGAAAGTGAAAGGAAAACATTATTATACTACCAAAATACTTATTTTAATACCAAAAGACTCACATGAAATACAAGTTGAAATTAACAGAATTGGAAGGAAGAAAAATTCAAAGGTAGCTTAGAAATCAAAGTCAGAAAAAGAATGAAAGATGGGAAACTTACCAAACTAATGCTTCATTCGCCTATAAATACAACACAACTCATAACCTTCATGCATTACCAAATACTAACACATCTTCTTAATTTCCTCTCTGTATTGTTTACGAATGGCTCTCTCTTTACATCTTCAAAGTGTTCCTTTTCTTTTTATAAGTTTGTTTCTGATAACAGATGCTGCTACATCAGCATGTACTGATTGTTTCATCCCTTCTCGAGCTGCTCATTATCCAAATTCTGAGGAACAAGGAACTGAATGTATAAAATGCATTGATTGTTGGTGAAATTAATCAATATATTCTATTAAGAAAAAAGAAAGTTCACATCTTTAATTTTGTTTTAACTTTCAGCTGGTGCTTGTGGATATGGTTCATTTGGGGCAACAATGAACGGAGGAGACGTGTCAGCAGCATCTAATTTGTACCGAAATGGGGTTGGTTGCGGTGCTTGCTATCAGGTGAGATGCACTAACAGTAACTACTGCTCCGACAAAGGAGTTACAGTGATGGTAACAGACCAAGGTTCAAGTCATGGCACAGATTTCATAATGACCAAACAAGCTTTTGGTCGGATGGCTCAAAATGCAGATGCAGCTGCCTCTTTACTATCCTTTGGAGTTGTTGATATTGAATATAGACGGTGAGTACTGATTCGTACTTTCACATTAACCATTTCGGTAGCTACGTTAAAACTTGATAGGGAGAGCTTTCTGGCCTTTAATGGTCATTCTCCTGAGTTCAAATCCTGACACTTGTAACCGAAAATTGGATGGTTATATATTAAAAAAAAAAAAGGATATGTTGGGTACCATTTAGCTGTTCATAGCATTTGTTTACAAAATGCTGAAAGTTACAAATTAAAAAGTCAAATGGTTAACCGCTATCTAAACAGCTAAAACCTACGGAATCCAAGTAGTTGATTGAATTGTATATTATTGGATGCAGAGTTTCATGCAACTATCCCAACAAAAATATAACAATAAAGATTGAGGAGGACAGCAATTATCCTCATTATTTGGCATTCGTCATAAGGTTTCAACAAGGGAAAAGAGATATTACGGCTGTGCAACTCTGCGAGGTACGTAACGTAAACGTAACAAACTCACACCACACTTCACTTCCCTAATTAATTAATTAATCAAAGTTTAAAATTTTGCAGACTAAAAACTTAGTGTGTAAGCTGTTGGATCGGAGCTATGGAGCAGTATGGACAACAACAACACCCCCGACCGGAGCATTGTCGCTGAGGATGTTATTTAGCAACGAGAATGGAGATGATGAGGAATGGATTGTTCCCGTTAATAATATTCCCCAAGATTGGAAACCTGGACAAATTTATGATACTGGCGTACAAGTCAACATATAAATTTATCATCTTCTTTCTGAAATATAGATTTGATTAAGGATTTGTTTTTATATATTTTGATTATTTTCTTATCTCACATTCATGAATGTAATGATTAAAGCTTTGATTTTGAATAGAAATTTCCTATTCACTTGATGTATGCTTCAAAATTGACATCTTTTTTAACATTTACTCATATATTGAATACTTCAATAATTACAACCAAAATATAAAGAGGTAATCAAGTTATGTCACCACTAACCAGTTGCCATGCAAATTCAATTTTGCTAGTATTCATATATGTTGTTTCTAAGTAATCAAGATAGCCTATAACCACTTGCTTTTTTAGTTGTTTTATCCTTGCGTTGAGCCAACCTTGGGGTCCATGGTTTGATCTCCCATACTGATGAGTGTGTGGGAGAAAAAAAAAAAGAAAACTGCTTATTCATTTTGTATTTTAATCAATTACAGGAGTATTCCATAAAATTTGTTATTTGAATACTTATCGGCTGTTTTTAGTAATTATCTACAAAACGTTATAAGTTATGAACCTTTCTTAACTAATAAACTCCAACCTTTGTTAAATTTGTGAAATTCAATTATAAATCTTAATTTTCATATTTAGAGGCTAAAAACTATAATTTGAATTCTAATTACGCTTTGACTACTTCAAATTTTACAAACTATATAAAGTTCATTCTTTTTTTTTTAAAAAAAAATTGTTTATTTATTCCAAACAAAAATGTATGGAATTCAATTGAATTTGAATTTTAAATGAAATATTTTTAAAATATAAAATTCATTTAAAAATAAATTTTGTTCAAAATTCATGTACAAATGAGTTTCACAATGGCTATTATTATTTTTTTTAAAACATAGTTATAAACTCATACACTCGGATGTGGATAGAGGATTTGAACTAAGTCCGTTAAGATTTGACCCCCAACCACACAATGATTATTCATATATTTCAAAGAAACACTACAAATAAATTTTGAACAAATGAATTTCACAATGGCTATTCATTTATTTCAAAGAAACACTACAAATTATATTCATTAATATTAATCCAACATAGTTTATTTAAGTATATACTATCCTCAAAAAAAATTATGCATACACGTCCAAGGCAAGTACATATTGTGTACATCTAGTGGAAGGGGAAGGAGTAAATTTTTATCTTCTAATTTGAATTTTTTTCAAAATTGTACGTTGAACAGAATATAGAATTTCTTGGTAAAAAAAAAGAATATAGAATTTCTTCTTTCATCAACTATAATGATGGAATTTTGAAAGCAAAAACTATTCATTTTCCTAATTTTATTTGCCAAGTCAATTTCATACGTCCCATACAGGCTATGTAGCTAAATTAGTCAGTTTCGACAGCAAAATGTTCAAAATCTGGAATAGTTAATTTTTTCTAAGGAAGGTAAAGACAACAAGTGGGATCCAAAATGGTTTCCATGTCATGCCTGATGTTGTTTGGTGCCAGTCTATATCCAAATTCTGATAATTTCCTGAAACCGTCAAAGTATTATTAGAACTGACATTTCCCAGACAAGGTGGTTGTTGCTCCACTTATGAAGCTATAGTGCCTGGGTTCGATCCGCATTCTTGCTCTTCACATGCCCTTCACATTAGCTGTAGAGAGTGCCTTTGTAAGAAAAAAAAAGAACTGACATTTTCCTTGTATTCAATGCAATAACACTTCCCTCTAATGCCATCCAATCTAGCAAAGCGTTATCTTCAAAAAAGATAAAAAAAAGAAAAATTAATCCTGCTATTGATTAAATAATAAATGTAGATACATATTCAGAACCCAAGCAATTTTCAAATATCATGTGTTCATATGACTAGTGAGAACATTAAAAGATGCCAAAAACTTATGAACACTTTGATTCAGTGGAAATGCACCTAACTCTCTCAAATTTTCCTTTCTACCGACTCATTTTGATTTTCAAATTCAGAGTCTTTCTATTTTGTACTCAACAGGAAATTGATCTGCTAAACCCTGCAATCAATCCCCTGATTGCTATTTGCTACCCCTTTTTTCCACATTCTGTGCATAGCAATATAAGATGCTTTGGTAATGACATACACCCATATAAAAATGTGTTTGAATTTGACAATTATGACTTTGAATTTGATTGAATATTTCATACAAACAGCAATAAAAAGTGTGACAGCATTTGGAAAGTCGTAAACCAATTCTTTAAAATTCTTCTGAAATAAGTAATTCCAAGTCTAAGAAAGGATCTTTGAAAACAATCTTAAAAGAATTCATCTTATTTTCAAATACTAATACTAATATTTTATTTACATGTCAAACATTGCAAGGTTTACCAAACTGAAAATGCTAGATTTTTATTCACCAATAAATACTGCAAACCATGTTCATTTCTTGCATTACCTGCATTGTCGTTGTTTCGCTGTTTTAAAACCATATAATGGCTTCTTCATTTATGTCCCTCATGCTCCTCCTTGCAACTTTATTCTTCTTGCATACTCTAGCAGAGGCTGCAACATGTAACGACTGTTTTGTTCACTCTCGAGCAGCTTACTATTCGAATTCTGATGAACAAGGAACAGATGGTAAGTAACAACCATAGTGATGATGGCTAATGCTAAGTAGTACATTTTCTTACAGTTTCATTTTTGTGCGAATTTTAGGAGGTGCTTGTGGATTTGGTTCATTTGGAGCAACAATAAACGGCGGGGATGTCTCTGCTGCATCTAAACTCTACCGCGATGGAATTGGATGCGGTTCCTGCTATCAGGTATATATCAACTAAAGCATCAAATAATGTCCTGAGTGCAAAACATGCTGACTAATATATAAAATGAAATTTCTCTCTTCCACAGGTGAGGTGCACCGATAGTAACTATTGCACTGACAAAGGAGTAACCATTGTTATAACAGACCAAGGTTCAGGTGACAATACCGACTTCATTCTTAGCAGAAAAGCCTTTAGTCATATGGCGCAAACCAACGATGCAGCTTCATCACTATTGTCTCTTGGCATGGTTGATATTGAATATAGACGGTAAGATGTTTGTACCAACTTAAAACATAAAAAACTGTCATTTCATAGCATTCTCCAATAAACTAGTCTTCAATTTATTGAAAAACAAATATCTTAATTTTTTGCTTTCTCTCTATGCAGTGTTTCATGCAGCTATCCAAACAAAAATATAACAATCAAAATTGATGAGAGCAGCAACTATCCTCATTATTTAGCTTTTGTTATATGGTATCAACAAGGGAAGGCCGATATTACTGCTGTGCAACTATGTGAGGTAATATGCAATATCTGCAATATTATATTTGCTTTCATGATCTTAAAGAAATTCGGTTTGATTCAGACAGCCAAAAACCATTCTGTAAATCAAAATCGAACACTAAGTGCTCTACCATAGAAAAGAAAAATAATCTGGAAACTATAGACTAATTTTACTAAAATAAAAAGATGGCACTACTTACTAATAAAAATAAATTGACATATGCAGACCCAAAACTATGTCTGCAAGCTTTTGGATCGTAGTCATGGAGCAGTGTGGACAAGTACATCGCCCCCTAGCGGACCTCTGTCGCTGAGGATGTTATTCAGTAATGAGGCAGGAGATGAGGAATGGGTTGTTCCTATCAACAACATGCCCAAAGATTGGAAAGCAGGAGAAACATATGACACTGGAGTACAAGTGAATGTGTAGTACTGCATCGGCTATATATGTTATATCATATTAATATTCGCAAACGAGGTCATTTTTGGTAAACTGTAATGCAATATAATCGAGGTTATGTCAAATGAACTTCTTTGTAACGTCACAAAGAAAATCATGTAACATAATCACGATTGCATTGCAGTGCAGCAATACCAAGCATTGCCTAAATTCTTTGATGTAGCTTTCATTATGTTTCATTCAAATACTAGCATTCTTTTTTTTTTATCAATTCAAGAAAGTAGTTGAAGTTTAATAAGAGAAATTCATAAAATGTAATCATGTTAGTCCAATAAAAATATTTCAAGTATCCCAACAGATTTGCATTTTATTTGACATCTTTCAATTCCCCATACATTCAAAGTGTCTGCTTACATCTCAAAATGAATAAATTATGCTTACTTCTCAACATCAATAAACATAAAAAGGAAAAGAGCTTGTATTTTCTTCATATGGCTTTCTAATTGGACATTCTTGCATAATTAAGAAATATACCGACAAGTTCTCAACACATGTCAATTGCTATTATTGGCATTTACATGAAACGTTAAGGGAGGCTAAACATACCTAAAAAGACAATAATGGTTCACAAATCTATTGAATATCATCCTAAAGTTACTACTCAAAAGCTAAAGAACATGTCTTTTAATAATGCCACCTTCGATTGTTTTGGAATGCAAGACTCAGGTATCATCAATTCGAATCCCTTGCACAAGATTTTTGTAAGTCCACCAATCACACTGCCCATTTGGTAACAGTAATACCAACTAGTTGCTACGTTTGAATTGTAGAATAAGAACAATGCCAATCACATTTAAGAGAAAAGTACGAATGTTCAAATTCTAACAGAAGTAATTTGGAGTAGATGATAAAGCTGCAAAATATATTTAAAATTTTGTGGTTCTATTTTAAAAGATGTTTGAAATAATAATAGAGATTTTTTATTTTTATTTTATCAAATGAAGAATTTTTAGTGAATTTTTATATTTTGATTTTATAATTATTAAATGTGAAAGTGGTATTGTTAGCCAAAAAAAAAATTAAAGTGCAATAAAATTGAGCACTAAAGCTGTAAAAAAAAAGGGAAAAATGAAAATTGAATATAACTTGAAGGGCTAATTCTGTAATTTTTTCAATGGTCAATTGTTAAAATTAACTGCGTAGTGATATGTAATAGTAATTTAAACCAAAAGTTAGTGGTGTCTGAGCAATTTTATCAAAATATAGTAATTAGTTATTAAGCCAAATACCAGTAGTAAAATAGTAATTTTTCCTTGTTATAAAAGGTATTTTCAATATTACCTGATCCATGCAAAAGGCTTCTCCTACTCAAGTTCAAATTCCTGCAGCCTAGCTTCAGCTTCTCGCTTTTGAGCCAAGCGCTTGCCCCACTCTAACTTCTTTTCCAGGTAACGATATGGTAAAAAGCACTATAATGCTTAAAGAATAAAACACAGAGCAGATATTTATTAAAGGAAAAGAAAAAATTGCAAAACCATGTAAGATTCATGTAGATATAACTCAAGAATGGTAGTGCACATTAACAACAATGAAAACTCTGTGTCCCTCAACCTTTATACATTTTATATGTTAAGAAGGATTAATATCTTCCCATTTTTCACAAAATTTTCTTGTTAAACATTTAATTCTGAAAAGCTTTCATTATGAAGTTTCAACATATATAAACAACAATTATGCTCAAATTTTTATAATTGAATCTGGGTGTCTGATAACGTAAGTATCTACGTCAAATAAGGGTAACAGCTGGAAAGCTTTTAATAATTGGAGCCTGGTGAAATCAATACATGTGTCAAATAAGGCTAAAGTAGGTCCTTTATTTTAGTAGAGAATCTTTCAGCAATGAAAGGAGTCTTGACTGTCCATAAAGTAATTATCTTCATCTTTTTCTTTTGCCTTATCCTTTCAATTTGACCTATCTTCTCTTTTGAGTTCTGCTCTTTTTTTTTTGCCCCGCGCGGGGGAGGGTGGGGGAGGCGGCGGCGGGCCATTGGCTCTATTACCGCTTCTATTCCTTATGAACTGGCAGCAAATTCTTGAACATTATTTTTGGCTGCTTCTTCTTCTCCTAGTGCTTCAAACAATTGTCTCCTTAGTTCTTCTTTAGGAATAGATAGGAGAAGATCTTTAAACAGCTCAGCTACTTTCTTTGGTGAAGTAGCAAGAGGAAAGTTGTGGTCTATTTAGTTAAATTATCCCTTCTTTTGAGAAAATTGAGGGAGACTCAAAGAATTCAAATTTCTCCCATCACTTGATACAAATTCTCCTAGTTAACCATGGGACATCATGATTCTGAAATTCCCCAAATTTCATTCTCTTCCTTTTTTATTATCACATAATCCTATTTGGTTACCCAAGCTATTTTATATTTTATTGTAAACATAAGCCTAGGATTTTCGTGAAATTGATTTTCTTCAACAAATTCTTCAAATGCTTTTCTAACTCTTTTAGGTAGGATAATTGGAAATAATCTTCAGTTAAAGAACCAATTGTGAAAACATTGAGGAAATTGCTCTTGTAAGGAATCAAGAGAAAATTGTAAGGGTGGGGGATGGGCCTAGTGGAAGAAATTTAAGAGTGAAAGTTAAGAAATTCCGGTTTGATGTCCTATTCTACAAAAAATTCTTTTTCGGGGTGCGTGCATAAAATGCTTATATAAAAAAAAAAAAGAAAGAAAATTGAATAAACAAGCTAAATTTTCTTAAATTAAGGCATAATTCCAGACATAACTATAATCAAAATAATTAAAATGCATCGGTCTTCCATAAGGTAACTCTCTAGCGGCAAATAAGTTATCTCCCATTTTTCTCACACGAGATTATTTTATTATCAATCAATTTGAGTTTGAATTAGATTAACCTGCACTTGAAGAATAAGTGAAGATTCAATTGCAGTGGGATTAACAATCCCCTTCAGCAGCTCCAACAGTTATAGCTGGTCCCAGGTCCAGCCCTGTCGATTAGCAAACTGTTTTCAGACTTTAGAATGTCGGAGGAGAAAGAAGGAAAGCTGAGCTATCGATCTGTTTCTAGTTTAGGCGTTATCATTTGGTAGAATAACGAAAAGGTCCCTTATATTTCTCTTATTTACATGTGAAAAATACTATTGGGTCCCTCTATTATGTGCTAATACATCAATTTGTCCCCTAATTAATGAATCATAATCAATATTTTTCCAAAAAAAAAATATATATTATGAATTTAACCATACTTGTTAATTATAAATACCAATTAAAATAGTACGTCATAATAGAATATTAATTTGAGTTTAAGTGGAGAATTAAGAAGAAGAATTAAAGTAGTACTTCATAAAAAATTAATTTGTGATGAATTATAAATGTATGACAAATTTGAAATTGTTTTTAAATCTTCTCTTTACTTCTAACATGTAGCTGTTGTAGTTGGTTGTAAAATTTTTGAAAGCTCAAATATACTATTAAATGATTTTTTTTTTTGTTTTTCAAAATTCATTCATACAACTGATACATTGACAAAATCCATCCCTAATAACATACTTGAAACAAGAATGATAGCATTTGAGTTGTCTGTGGGTCTAATTTATCTCCTGATAAGAAGACATGAACTACACCATTTAGCACTATCCAACTGCATCCAGGGACTTTCCTCACACCTTTTACACCCATCTCCTTCCTCAATTTTTGCTCTTCAATATGGTTGCCGCTTGCTGCATACATATTGCAGAGAGCTACATGGGCAGCTGCATTTAGTGGATCGATCTCCAGCAGTCGTGCAGCTGCTCGTTTAGCAATTTTTTCGCTAGAACTGCAATAACCAAGCAATGCACCCCAAACAGTATGATTTCTTTCAACAGGTAGTCTCAAAATGAATTCTTCTGCTTCTTTCACTTTCCCTGCTCGCCCCAAGAGATTAATCATACAAACATAATGTTCCAACCCTGGTTTAATTCCATGAACATCGGTCATGGCATTAAATAACTTCCATCCTTTACTTGTTAACCCTGCATGGCTACATGCTGATAGAACGCCTAGAAAGGTAACAGAATTTGGAAGAGTTCCAGATTCCAACATGGCTTCGAAAATCTTTAGAGCTTGGTTCGCTAGCCCATGATGTGAAAATCCCATGATCATAGAATTCCAAGAAATCTGGTCATAAGAAATCATGTTTGAGAATATCTTATATGCATCACATATCTCCCCACATTTTGAGTACATTGAAATCAGGGAATTGTCAAGAATCAAGTCAGGATCAGATAATGTTTTTATGAGCATTGAGTGTAATTGCTTTCCCTGATCGAGACATGCCATTGCACCTGAAGCTCCAAAGAGAACAGCATATGTAGAACTTAAAGGACTGACTCTGTTAGCCTGCATCTCCACAAATAAATAAGTAGCTTCAGCAAAGAGCTCATTCTGGACATGCCCTGAAATCATGGCAGTCCAGGCTACATTATCCTTTCCAGGCATGTTCTGGAATAGATGGCATGCTTCAGCTATATTTCCAACACTAAAATAACCATCGATCATTGAAGTCCAGGTGATCTTATCCCGAATAGGTAGAGTATCAAACAAGTTTCGTGCCTTCTCCAATTGGCCAATTCGGATATAACCATTAATCAAACAGTTACAGGATTGAACAACATAATGATTTGAGTTCTTATTAAAGATATAGTTTGCATAATCCATGAACCCAAATGAAGAGTACATGTGAATAAGGCTCTTAGACAATCGACCATCATAATCATCACACTCTAACCTGTTAAATATAAGCTGAGCATGTAACTGTCTGCCAAGCCAACAAAATCCCATACCTGCACAAACATAAAAAAGAGATATAAAAGTCTCTGCATTTGGGATTACGCAAGAGCTCTGCTTCATCTCAAGAAAAAGCAGAATTGCATTCTCATAAAAGCCATTCCAAGTGAATCCACCAATCATGGCCGTCCAACTAACAACGTTTCTTTCTGGAGTCCTCTGAAACAAATTATACCCCTCCTCTACCTCACCTGCCCTACAATAACCTGCAACCATACTTGTCCAAGTGATCACATTCCTATCCTCCATCTCATCAAATAAAGCCCTTGCTTCTTTCGTTCTACCATTCTCCATGTACCCTCCAATCATGGAATTCCATGAAACCACATTCTTGTCTGGCATCTTATCAAACACCAATCTTGCATCCTCCAAATCACCATTTCTGGTCAACCCCACAATCATTGCATTCCATGAAACAACATTCCTCTCAGGCATTTCCTCAAACAATCTTTTCGCATCAAGAATCATTCCTTTATCCGCCAATCCACAAAGCATACAAGTCCAAGAAACAACATTCTTCTCAGGCATCTTCTCAAACAACTTTAATCCCTCACTTAGCCTCCCACATTGCAAAAAACCCGACAACATTGCATTATAACTGACAACATTTTTCTCAGGCATCATATCAAAGAGTGCTCGGGCTTCATCAACGAAACCAAGTTTTGTGTATTTTGAAAGCAAAGAAGTCCAATAAACAATTCGGGCATGAGAACTTCTCTCAGGCATTTTGTCCAGCATGTTATGTGCATCATGTAGTCTACCCCGTGATAAGCAGTTGAGAAGTTGGTAGTCATTAGATGTAAGCTTAAAATCATGTGCAGTCGAAAATGCGATGCTAAAAGGAGCATTTTTAGGTGAAATTCGTAGAAGAGAGAATTCAATTGCTTTGAAACAAAAGGCGCGCATTAACAGTTTTTCAAAAATGGAGAAAAGGGTAAAAGCGTCGCAGTCAAGCTCAGCTCAGGGGTTGCTTTTAAGTTATCCTATATATTACAACAAGTCATGTCTCTCTAGAGAAAAAGAAATTAGGTAATTTGGTGGGTTTGCCTTCCTGTTTCTGCCCCCTCTCCAACAACTCTATAGCAACAATGGAGTTCCTGGATGAGGACGCTAGACCCAGATTCGTCTTTCAATCTCGGCGAACCCCACCTTCACCCGCTGATCAGCATGCCCAAGAAAAAACGTTTAACAAACCGCTATTCCTCGTTACAATTACCTTATCCTCTCTTTTAATGATTTTTTCTATTCTTTATTTCCAAACCGAACCCTTCAAATCTCTCCTCATTTGGGTCTCCATTTCCTTCTTAATTGGCCCTTTTGCGCCGTCTACTGTCACTGGTGGAGACATCACAGTTGGTCAAGGTCCAATCCTCGAGCCCCTTGAAGAGGAACCTGAAATTTTAACTGAAAAGAGAGTGCCCAAAAAGAGGTCTAAAGCGATCAGATCTGAAGAAACTGTGACGGGTCCAATTCAAGTTGTAGAAAAAACAATCGGGTCATCAATTAAAGAAATAAAAAGTAAAGCTGCGGGAAATAGTTCAAATGGGGTTGTTGGAAACGACGGAGAGAAGGAGTGGAGCGAAGATGATTTAGAGATATTGAAGAAGCAAATGATTAAGAATCCAGTGGGGAAGCCAAGGAGATGGGAGGTGATTGCAGAGGCATTTAATGGGAAACATAGAGTAGAGAGTGTGATAAAGATGGCAAAAGAAATGGGGGAGAAGAAGTTAGATGATAGAGATTCATATGCCAAGTTTTTAAAAAATAGGAAACCATTGGATACAAGAGTTGAAGCTGAGATTGGTGGAAAAGAGAGTGTTGAGGCTAAGAATGATAGTGGAGAAAGCGGCGGAGTGGGAGTATGGAGTGCTGGAGAGGATATTGCATTGCTAAATGCATTAAAAGCATTTCCCAAGGATGTGGCTATGAGGTGGGAGAAGATTGCAGCTGCAGTTCCTGGCAAGTCAATGGCAGCTTGTAAGAAAAGAGTTGCTGATTTGAAAAGAGATTTTCGGAGTTCGAAAGCTGGTGCTGAGAATTAGCTTCAAGTTTGGATGTTTGATTGCTTCTAAATTTCAGGGAGAACATAGGTGACATAGTATCTATCTTTTAGATTACTCTCTTTTCACCCATGTTCTTCTGAAATGAAAAGAGTTGCTTGATTTTGTTTATTCATTCATGATGTTCGTTATATGTGTTGAAACCTGGTTTAATAAAATTCAATAGCTATATTCAGATAGCAATGGCTTGGTTGATTATTTTCTAGCTTGATATTGCTTGATGAAAGTTAGCCTCTATGTATATTTTATCATCATTTTCGCAATAGATCGAATTGAAGATTTTAAAACTATTTGCCAACATTTGAGTGATAGTTAATGTTGCTAAGGAAGGTGCTCAGTTTGCTTTACTAATTTCGTCCATGTCAAGCATCGCGCCTTCGCAAATAATAGCATTAGGCGCAACCTTGTTTCTTTATTGGTGGTCTTTAAATAAATGTAAGCTTAGCTCTGAGTTTCCAGTCTACTTCAAGAACTAAAATCAGATCTCCCTATTTCTTTCCCTTTTTATTAATCTTATAATTTAGTGTGAGACAAAAAAAGTTCAGCATATAGAGCAATGTCTACAGCAGGTTTGAAGTGGTAGCCATGGAGTGTTTGGTGCAGGAGTTTCTTAACTTCCAATGTTTCTTGCGTAGCGTACAGAACTTCATGTGGTAATTTCATTTCCCTTTGATATGTTGAATTAGGAATCAATAAGATATGAATATCTCATAAACAAAATCATTTTCTATTTAACCACATCATTACTATATCGACCCCAAGTATCAACGAACAGGATTCTTGGGAGTCAAGTCAGATTTATACTCATTTGGTATTATTCTATTACAACTACTTACAGCCAAACCCCCTATGGGTTTAGCTTACCAAGTTCAGGAAGTAATAGAGATAGGAACATTTTCAGATATCCTTGACCAATTTATAGCTTCCCGGCCTGTAAATGAAGCATTATTGATAACAGAACTTGGAGTTCAATGGTATGGATTGAGGAAAAAAAGATAGACCAGATCTTGCTTCTGTGATTTGGCCAGAGCTGAAGAAGCTAAGAGACATAGCCATGGAGCATGATGTTTCAGAACAAAAAACAATCTTGAAAGGCTAAATCTGTACCATGATATTTTTTTCACTTCAAGAAGATACAGTACAACTCTACTATGAAATCTACCTTCTTGCCTATGAGTGTTGATAAAATTTTTTATCATTTGCAATTCAGTTCTCTAATGTAAAATGTTATGTGATAATTTTGTATACTGCATCTTTTTTCTTTTCTGCTATTGCATTTTGAAGTGGCACTTTGCTGTTACTGTCCTTGCTTGAGATGGGTTAGCTTACAAATCAATACCCTTTTACAGATTTTTTATTTGAATTTTTTTACTGATTTTAATTTGCGAACACAGGATTGATTGGAAGAAGCTGAAGCCAGAAGATCATATATACCCTTGCAGTATCATGGTACTTTTCTTGCTTTAATTGTATTACAGATTTTGGTTTTTTGAGTGAGTTTGTATTACTTTTCATTATTAACAGAGAAAGAATGAGGAAACTTCTGATTGTGAACTACAATCCCCAAATTTTCAGGTCTACAAAGATCTGAAATTCTCTAATGTGTTATTGAGATTTGCATTGGCCACGTTTTCTTGCTATATGTGTAATTTTTATTGCACGGAACAATTTGAAAATTTGGGGAGTTTTGTTTATGCATTGAGTAAGGAACTCGTGGCTGAACTTTGTATTCATAAGGCAGGTTAGTTGTTTGAGAGAAGTTTCATTTAGTATGATAGAGGAGATGTGATTTCCAGGCATTTTGAACTTTTGTGATTTTCTCTTCTTTATTTATAGATATCTAAGAATTGAATTTCGGTGATACATTTAAGATTAAGGGTAATTGTGACTTTGCTTTTATAAATCGATGATTTTTAGTTTGACAAAAATTTCAGTTGAATGAGAGTAATGTTAATACTACCACCGCCATTGCTTATGTTTAGGTATTTTTAGTATTATTATTGGTTGTTTGAATTCTCAAATCACTAAAAGTTTGCTTTTATTGGTTACTGAATTCGTTTTTACTATAGATTTTGGTGACCGAATTGGATATTCATAATACTTTGCCATCAATTTTTCTCTAAACAATGATTCATCTTCAATGCTGGAGAGGTAATTATAGAATTCCAGTTATATAATAAATAAATCAGGTGTTAATTTGGTTTTGGGATTTGCAGTTTTTGTTGAATTTGAATTTCCTGGATGGAAATCTACATTTACTTCTATTTCATGGATTTGATTCATGTTTCTTCTACTAAAATAGTTTTAAGAGATAATTACCTATTCTTTTTTGTTTTCGAGTAATCAGAATGTTTAACTATTGGACTTCCTTTCAGGTTGAACATATATGCCTATCTTGTGTTCGCTCAGTGTCTATAGGACGACTTCCAGGTCCATGTACAAGCCTTTTTCTGGTGTAGTAATCTTAAATTAACTGAATAATTTACGAGAACTTAGTAATGTTTGGAGTTTTTTAAGTATTTGAATGAATAAATTTTCATTTTGAATTCAGGTTATCTGAGCAATGTTTATTTAGAGCGGTAACCATAAATTTGTGATATTTTATGAACTCAGTAAATGTTTTAGCAGTGTTTAGGCGACTGAACAACAGATTTGTGTTCATAATTTCTCTGTCTCATGTCTCATTTCTCATTCTGGAAATCTTTTCGTTTCTAAACCTGTTAAATTTTGAATAAACTAATTTTAGCCACCTGATCACTTGAATGCTGACAGGGAATGGTTGGGCTGTGGAATATGAAAGATGTTAAGGTAGCTGATGCATCCGAACAGTAAGATGTTAAGGAATTTTTTTATGTTGTATTCTGCATTGTGAAAAGCATTGTCCTTCTCTGATTTACAATATGTTTAGTGAATTCAAAGTGCTGGTATAATCAAACTAGAAGCATTCGCTCTCTGTTTGCATTGAATAATGCTTACACAGATTTTGGGTGGGTACTGCTTATTCTCTAAAATCATTTGATGGATTAATTTAGTTTGTAAGGGATTTTTGACAGTGCTTCAACTGTGGAAAATGTATGTCTGATTAAGTATTGGATATTAAAATTTAATAATCTATGATTAATTACATGAGGGTAATCTTTCTTTCATGCTGCCATGGGTGACTTCATGCTGAAAATTCATGAATTTGTATCTATGGATCTACTTTTTCTGTGAATAAAACCCCATGTTGATGTTGATGATGTTAGTTAAAATTTGTTACTCAGCAGGGATCTGTCCTGCTTTCATTTATATTAAAAAAATTACTACTTGCCATCCCTTTTTTAATGGCTTGAGGGCTGTTGACTTCTACAATTCAATTGCCCCAAAATACAACTAATAATTGCCCATAAAAAAATGGAAGCCTTTTCTTTAGATTTTGTATAATATTTTGAATTTAGTCTATGTATTTTGGGAATATAATTAAAACATACCCATACTTTGTTTTTCCATAACATACATAAAAGCACAAATGAATAGGTAATAACGCCTCTATAAAATCTATAGTATTGAGGTTAAAGGTTTTTTTTATATAATTATTTATAATAATTAATTAATTCAATTCAAATCGTATTTTAATAAGTAATACTATATTTAATTAATTAAATTTAAATTATATTTTAATAAGCAATACTATATAATAGTATATACGATTAATTATGTAATATAATTGTGAAAAAAATAAATAAAAATTCAATATAACCACGACTAGGAATTATAGGGAAAAAAAAAGAGATAATATTTAACATAACTATGCTATTGTTGCGCGTGTATATATATATATATATATATATTTTTTTTTTTTTTTTTTTTTTTTTTGAGGGATTAATGAGTTGTGGGTTCAAATTTTAAATCAAAACCAATTGTTGAAATTTTATTTAACATTCATTAGTTTTTAGGAGGCCTTAAAACTGATTGTGATAGTATTTTATTTGATTATTGTGAATTGATTTCAAATTAATTGAATATTTTTAATGAAAATTTAAGATTACAGATATATGATAATTTTGAGGATTTGGGTGTTCTTAATTGCATTAGGGTTAGTGTTGGATTTTTGAAATTTGATTTTAATGTTCATGCTAGGGTTTGGTTAATTTAAATTGGGTGATGGGTATTTTTAATTAAATTGATTAATTGAATATTCTTATAAAATTCTCTGCTGACTTAGTTAATGCTGTGATTTTAGCGAATTTTAATACAATATAGAAAATTGTTCTAAATATGAAATTTGGATATATGATTCTTTTGGAAGTGTAGTTTTAATGAAAAATATTTTTGGAACTCTTTCGAAAAGATGCAAATTTCTAATTACTGTCAGTTGTATATATGTGATGTATTAGTTTGCTTATAAATTTAATTTGAATGACTTAGAAGTTTTTAAAAAATTCTGAAAATTTTTTATTATATTGATAAGGTTTGAAAGTAGATTTTAGTAAAATATTAAAATTTTTGAATGCATAGATTATTTCCAATGAGTTTTTAAATTAGGCACTTTTACATAAACTTTTATCAGTAAAATTGTGTTTTTAGGATCCACTTCCTAACCCGATGTTTTTGGAAAAACTAGTTTGGTTTAACTTTCAAAATGAGTATTTTAATTCTAAAATTTAGTTTTAAATTATATTTTTATGAAGTTGAGTTTTAGTTCAAAATATAATTTTTCATTTTTCTTACTATTATGTGAAATTGAGTTAGTTTGAGTTATGAAAAATTTTAGCGAGCTTATTTTTAATATTTTAATTCAAATGACAATATTTTAATTTTGATTTTTGATGTTGATGTTTGGTTAATTAGTTTAGCTACATTTGGTTTCTTAAGTATTAGTTTTGAGAATTATTTGATTGCATGTACTTATATAGAATTCATTAATTTAATATGCCTTTCTTTCTAATTATAGTCTAAAATTTGATTAATTTAATTTACTGTATACTATCAATGTTATAAAGTTGTGGGTATAATTAAATTTAATTGTCTGATAATTCAGACCTTAATCATAAATTTTCCTATATATTTTCATCATTTTCCTTGTGAAAGAGACAAAAATACATCGTCTAGATGAATGTTAATTTTTTTATTTTCCCTTCTTTCTCTATTAATTATTTTATAAATAAATAAAAAATCAAGTATACAATATGATAAAAAATATTAACGTCAATGATAATAATTAAAATCAATTCCATGATAGCAACCTCAATTTTAGTTATAAATTCACTAATTCAATTAACTTATATAGAATTGAGGTTAAATTGAATTAGTAAACTCTATATAGGACTATTATAAACCTATGTTAGTTACGAGGCTCTATTTGGGACATATATTATAATCCTATATTACTTAATATAATAGGATTATGAATATAAATTAAAATAATATTACTTAATATAATAGAATTATGAATATAAATTTAAATATTATTATTTTTTTAGAAACCACACACAAAAACTGTTTCATTAATACATCAAAATATAGATCGATACATATTTTAACCAATATAAATCAAAAGATCGAATGATTTGTTAGAGTTCATAGATCACATATCTTTTCTGCTTTCATACAACCTTTCGGTTGCAATCTTTGGTCAAAATTTGAGTCCAAATCTGTATTTTAGCGAGTCTCACAAGATGAATTTCAAGAACAAACTCAGATATACTTTTCTCCAATAAATAAACAATTTCATAAACAACACATAATTACCTTTCAAACAAAGAAATACTACTTTTACTAAAAGAAGAATACAGACTCTCCTAAAGAGAAAACAAAACCTCATGATATGAGAAAAAGATCTAGAATCTGAACTAAAAGACAACATACCTTTCAAACAAAGAAAAACTACTTTCACTAAAAGAAGAATATAAACCCTCTTAAAGAGGAAACAAAACCTCACGATATGAGAAAAAGATTTAAAATCCGAACTAAAGAACAACATATTTAACAACTTATTTGAAAAAATGAAAAAAAAAAGGGAAAAAGAAGAAAAAGGAAAGATGAAGGCTACTCATGAGAAGGTCAAGAAAAAAGTTTGAGTTTGGGAGAATTTTTTTGGTGAATGTGGCTAGGTTTTCAATTTAAATATTATTTTTTAATAGGATATAATGTGATATTTTTAGTAATTGAATGCAGGGTAGAAAATCACCCCTTTCCAAAAGACTAATGATTTATAATTAAAATTTTAAATATTTAGTGTTATGATATGAATTTTTTTAAAAAAATATTTATATAATATGTTATAATAAAATATTAAAAGAAAATAATAAAAATAATAATATTATTATTTAGATACTTTTATCCTACACTCAATGATAACTATAACAACGGATAATTATAATTTAATCCCATATATTTTAATATATTATATAATTTAATCTATATGTTTAAATATTATATTTTTATTTATTAATTTGTTGACCTTTTGCAACTTTGAACAATTAAAATGATGAAGAAAAAAAAAGTCATTTAAATTATTCTTTTGACAAATAAAAAACTAAAAAAAAATATAAAATTTATTAAACATTCAAAATTTAAAATAAGATTGTACTAGAAAAAAAAATGTTCACAATTAAAAAATTTGATAATTTAAAACTATATCATTTAAATTAATCAATTTTCAAAAATTTGATGAACGTTAACTTAAAATTTATTTGAATAATTATTTATGGCTTAAATTTTGATCCCGTTTTATTAACTAATTAACTCATTCTCTTACAATAAACAAGATCTAAAAAAATTATGCAAAACAATTAAAAATTTTTATTTATTATAATATTTAATAAATAATTTTAAAAAACATATAAATTATTTATAATTCATATCTCCATATAAAAGTAATTTTAATAATTAAAGGAAAATTAATTAAAAGAAAAAAATAAAATTTGAAAAAATAAAATAACATAAGTAAAAATATATTTTATATGTACCATTAGTACTATGTATTTAAATACGTTTAGTATAAACCAAAACAATGATAAAATACACACAAATATATTGCAAACAAGTATCACGAGTAACCATATGTAACATACATGAAAGAAATAGTAAAAATAAATGTATTAATAGAAAAATTATTACGATAAATTTTATTTTTAAAAAAAATCTAAAAATTTATTTATATTCTTATGATTAATAATATTTTTTTCATTTTTTTTAAATTAATGATATATAGTATTAATAATATAAATAAACAAATTATTAACAATCAAAAATTTTTTGAGTAATCTTATAGTTAAAATTATTATAAAATAAAATATTCGTATGAATAATAAATTTAATAATATAAAAAAATTATAAAAATTGACTAACAAGTTTCTAAACTAAAAATAAATATAAATAAACAAATTATTTTGATAAATTTTATTTTTTTTAAAAAACTAAAAATTTAATTATATTCATATATATAATTAAAAGTATATTTAAAAATTTTTTAATTAATTTTTTTTTTTTTGCCTTTAGTTACTTCCCAAGAGGGTTTGAACCTGAGACCTTTTATCTTTAGGGACATTATCTCACTACCAAGCCAACCCCTTAGATTTTTTTTAATTAATGTATCAGACTATAATTTATTATTTTATATATTTTTTTTATTACGATTAATATATAATCAATCAAATTAATTACAACTTCAATAACAAAATATAAAATAAGTTAACGCGTACAACGCAGCCTAAAAAAAAAACTAGTATATAGTTAAAGGTAGGGTTGTAACCAAATCAAACTATTCGCTAGATATTTGTGGCTTGGTTCAAAAAAAAAAAAAATTGATTTGTGCTGAATTCGATTTTTAAATGAATCGGACTCAAGCCAAACTTTTGAATTCGAATATTAAACGAACCGAACTTGAACCAAAATATGGGTTCCTGAACTATTCAATAAGCTTTCTTAAAACTATAACGTTTTGGTAATTACACAAAGTAATAGGAAAAAAAAAAAAAAACCAGAACAGAACTCCAACTCTTTTTTTAAAACGAATTAAGCTTATTTGAATTTAAACTCTATTTCTATTAAGCTTTTTGTATGGAGCTAACCTATCGAATCATTGATCCGAATTCGAACTTCAATAAAATTTTAACAAATCAAACGGAGCTTGTTGTTTAGAGCCCTAGTTAAAACTTTAAACCCCTTTTGTTTGAAATATTTGGAACAAAACTCAAGAGAAAAAGCTGCCTCTTCTAACAAAATATAGGAACGTTTTATTTATATTCTCAAAATATAGGGATGGAACTGTAATATTATACAAAACTTATGACTAAATAATATTTTTTCATGAAAAAAAAATGGAGACTACGAGTTGACTAGCTTCAACAAAACGCAGAACCAGAGCCAAAATGTAGGAAGTGGAAGATCAAAATGCATGGTCAAGAAGTCTTCTCAAGAGTGAAGAAGCTATGGGAGCATTGGAACATCAGAGGAGCTATGATGTTCAGTCTTTTCTTACAATCTCTTCTCATCTTCTTCGCTCCTTTTCGAAAACGCACTTCAAGGAAGCTTGTCATTATGCTCATATGGTCCGCCTACTTACTTGCCGACGCCATCGCCAATTTCGCCGTCGGCTTGATCTCCAACAGCCAAACCAACGTTGACTCTAAAGCATCGGAAAATGGAGATCTTTTAGCCTTCTGGGCTCCATTTCTTTTACTTCATCTGGGTGGACCCGACACTATTACTGCATTTTCTCTTGAAGACAACGAACTATGGCTCAGGCATTTGCTTGCTCTTGTTGTCCAAGCTGTAGCTACTGGTTATGTGTTTGCTCAAACACTTACAAAAAATAAGGTAATGGCTCCAACTTTTTTGCTTTTTGGTGCTGGAATTATCAAGTATTTGGAGCGTACTCGTTCTTTGTATCTTGCTAGTATGGATAGATTTAGGGATTCTATGCTTAAAAAACCTGATGCTGGTCCTAATTATGCTAAGTTAATGGAGGAATATGCTTCAAAGCAACAAGCCGGACTTCCAACCCAGATTATTATGATTCCAGAGCCTGAGAAAGAAATCATAACTACGGAAATTAAAGAATTAGAAGATCAATTGGAGATTGTGCAAAAGTCTTTTCAATTCTTTAAAATTTTCAAGGGTTTAGTTGTGGATCTAATTTTTAGCTTTAAAGAGAGGAATGATAGTAGAGAATTCTTTAATAATATCAGAGCTGATGCTGCTTTGAAAGTAATTGAGGCAGAGTTGAATTTCATTTATGAAGCTTTGTTTACTAAGGTGGCTGTTATTCAGACTAAATGGGGTTACTTTTTCCGCACCGTCGGATTTTGTTCAGTTGTTTCAGCTCTTGCAGTGTTTCATTTTCATGTTGAGAAGCATAATTTTAATGGTTTTGATGTTGGAGTTACATATGCTTTGTTGTTTGGTGCTATTGGTTTGGATATAATCGCATTTCTCATGGCTATATCATCGGATTGGAGAGCTGCCGCTCTAATAGACCCAGATAACTATGAGTCTCCTTCAGATTATGTCTCTGCCTGCTTCAATAATTTAAGAGTGTGGTTTTTCCGCAAAGTCCTAGCCTGCAAAAAGTCCAAATGGCGTACTTATGAGACAGAGAATAATGTTAAGTTTACAGTTCCTATAACCTCGATTTTCCTCCGGCGATGGTCTGGCCGTATCAAGGGCCATAATTTGGTAAGATACTGCCTCAAAGGACGTCCGACCAAGATTTTCACTACCAAGAAGCATATTCGGCATGTTCCTATTCAAAAAGACCACAAATCCTTGGCTGATAGTGCTGAGAAGGTTATTCAAATAACCCACTTGGGAACTTTAATAGAGAAGTTGGTTTATCTGAAAGATAAAGTTATTGAGCTAATAGGTCTGAAGGACTTTGTAGATGAGATAACATATGCTTCGAAAGAACCATTCACCAAAGAGCTTTGGAAATTCATTTTTACTGAGTTGCGGAGGAAATCTCTTTTTGCAGATGATCCTGAAATGGCCAAAAGGATTTATTGGGCTAGAGGTGATTGGATTCTCCAAGAACACGGTTCTGATAAACAGAATACCTTAATGAATTATATTTCAGATGTTACTTATGATCAAAGCCTTCTGTTATGGCACGTCGCTACTGAGCTTTTGTTCAACAACACTGTTGCTGATAAGGGTGATGCTAATAACAACACTATTGCCGACAAGGATGAGGGTGACGCTAAGAACAACACTATTGCTGACAAGGGTAAGGGTGATACTAAGAACAACACTGATAAAGATGATGCTACGAACGACCTGGACAAAGATGATGATGACTATAGCTATAGAGAATTCAGCAAGGTCTTGTCAGATTACATGCTATATCTTTTGATTATGCAACCTAATCTGATGGCAGCTGTAGCGGGAATAGGTAAGATAAGGTTTCGAGATACTTGCGCAGAGGCTCGAAGGTTCTTCAAAAGGAAGGGTTTAAGATCAAAGGATGAAAAGGAGGCCTGTGAAAAAGTTCTGAGATTGGAAACACAGGTGAAGCCTGTAGCTGTGAAAGGAGACAGAAGCAAGTCAGTGTTATTCGATGGGAGTATGTTGGCGAAAGAGCTGGAAAAACTGGGGGAGGAGAAATGGAAGGTATTGAGCAAGGTGTGGGTGGAATTGCTGTCATATGCTGCAAGTCATTGCAGAGCAAATGCACATGCCCAGCAAGTAAGCAAAGGTGGAGAGCTAATCACCTTTGTTTGGCTTTTGATGGCTCATTTTGGATTAGGAGATCTGTTCCAAATCAATGAGGGTCATGCACGAGCAAAATTGATTGTGGGCAAGTAGTTTTACCAACTCTTCTTTTTTTTTTTTTTTTTGGGTTAATTGAATTAAGGAAAATTTACATTTTTCTCCCTATGTTTTATCTATTTCTACATTTTCCTCCCTGTCTTTTATTTTTCGGACAAAAATCTCCCTCATTTATTTTTCCGTCGACAATAACCTCCTTTTGTCAATTTTTTCTGTTAAAATAAAGGTTGAAGGACCAAAATATAATTTTTACGGGCTTTTTTAAAAAAACTAAAAAATTAAGGAATTAGTTTTGAAATTAATTTATTAATTATTTATTTTATTATTTTCTTTAAACAATCATCCTCATCTTCTTCATTTACCCGACCCTGCCACGCCACCTCCAACTCCACAACCTCCGCCACCTCCACCTCCATAAACTCTGCCACCACCATCCCCACCAGCTCTAGACAGAGGAGCAAAATCGATGGAGGAGCAGTTACTGTGATCGGTCGCAAGTTTTTCAAAACCTGATTTTTGGCCAATTTTAAAACACTCAGGCATTAGATCAAACAGTTGGCTTGCAGAGCATAATAAATATCACACGAGTCGCATTATGAACATAATTTAGCTATCTGGAGAATAACAACACAATTATCAATTATTATTTCCTAAAACTAGTTATTGGAAGTGCAAGATAAAGTAAACTATTAGTACTTTCTAAAATCGGAAACCAGTAAGTTTTGTATTTTCCTCATCCTTTCTTCCTCTAACAAGAAAGCTTTGCTGTATGGTGTTGAAGGCACTGTTATCCGAAGATTGCTAGTGCACTGCAGTTTTTTGTAAATCATCTTCATCGCCATGGCATCCATTTCAATAGCTCCTTTCCAATGTATATTGAATATCTATCAAAGTTGAAAGTTAATGTTTTGGAAACAGGGTGATTTTCAGAGCTATGCTTCCTTCCCAATGTAAATTTGATCTTCTTGCCAATTTGATTTAGGAAACCCAGAACTGAACTATTAATAAACTACAATTGCAAGAATCCTCTGTCATATTCAAGTGCCCAACATGACAATAATCTCATCGTACAGGGCAACAATCCAAACCCAAAAAGCCAAAAATCAAATTTACCCATTTCTGCAATCCAACCCCCAAAACAGTCAGCAAAAAGGTACTTCACAATTTCTACAATTCAAGAGCATCATTCCTCTCATCTCAAAAACTACCTATAAAGGAATAACAAAACATTGTCGAGCAACAAAACAAAGTTATCTTAATAGCACATACAAAGACAAGGAAAAATTAAAAAGTGTATTTACCTTGTGTAAAAAACATTCACATCGTTCTTTACTGTGCGTTCTTCAAAGAACCTATTGCTGCACTCCTCCAAATCAATAGCTTTCACCTGTCATTAGATTATTCTCAGTGGAAGCAAAATCAAATTTACCCATGGACATCACGATAATTTTCAGATTCCTTTGCTCCTCCATCGATTTTGCTCCTCAGTCTAGAGGTGGTGGGGATGGTGGTGGTGGAGTTTATGCAGGTGGAGGTGGAGGTGGCGGAGGTTGTGGAGGTGGAGGTGGTGTGGCTGGGTCGGGTAAATGAAGAAGATGAAGAAATTGTTTATAGAAAATAATAAAATAAATAATTAATAAATTAATTTCAAAACTAATCCCTTGATTTTTCAGTTTTTTCAAAAGAGTCTCTAAAAATTACATTTTGGTCCTTAAACCGTTATTTTAACAGAAAAAAATTGACAAAATGAGGTTATTGTCGACGAAAAAATAAATGAGAGAGATTTTTGTCTGAAAAATAAAAGACAGAGAGAAAAATGTAGAAATAGGTAAAACGTAAGGAGGAAATTTTTTATCCCCATCTATACAAGTCATTGCCTCTTCAAATTTTTTATCCCCATCTATACAAGTCATCAACAATTTATTTTAACGCTAAAATTGTCCTCCAATTTCTTTTTCTTTCTGCAATCTAAACCAAGAAATGATAATAATAATAATAATAATAATATACAACCTATATTAAACAAAATAACTACCAATCGTTGGTTGGTTCAATGGCGATTGACGCTGAACTTGGTAGGGCGAACCCTAAGTTCGATCCTCCGCAACTGCGATTGGGAGGGGGCTGGAGCCACTTTGATGCCAGATCCCCCGAGCCAGATTAGTCAGTCCAGTGGGCCGGATACTGGTAGTGCAAGACCAAAAAAAAAAAACAAAATAACTTATACTTTTCAAGTCTACTAAATTTGAAAAAAAAAAAAAGACAAGATAACCTATACGTTATTGCTAAGATGAAGATCTAATCGTTATCCAAGTGTAATAGCAGTAATATAATTAAAACGACTGCTCACCACCTAAATATGAAAAAAATAATAGCAAAATCTTATTCTATTTGGGAACTTCCTGCAGCATTTACCCAATTATTTTAATTTATTTAATAATTTTTCTATTTACTTTTTTTTATATTTTTTAATTGAATTTTTTTTTAGTTTCATTTAATATTTTCATATTTTATTACTATAAATTTTTTTAAAAATTTATTTTATTTTATTAATAAAGAACTTTAGAAACAATTTTAATATATATATTTCTTAAAATTTTATAGTATTTTTTTAGTAACATTTAAGTTGTAACAATTTTACTTTATCTGGAGTTTTGTAATATTTTTTTTTTCTACAATAAAATGATCATTTGATGATAATTTTACCCAAAATAGAAATTTTTAATAAAATTGAAAGTTTTAAAAAAATTGGATGATGCTTAGTTAGACTAAAGTTAACTCTACTTAAGATGAATAAAATAGTGCTTTTTTCATACGGCAAAATCAGAAACCTCAAATGCAGATTCTGATTCTGATTCTCTCAGTCTTGCTCTTAAGTCATCTGTGATTTAAGAAATTGGTGTGGTTGCCTCGTATTCTTTGGATTCATCGACAAACCAATTAGAAGTTCCTTCCAAGCATTTTTCCATTTTGTTTGATTTACTGTTGGTACTTTAGTTTCTTTAAAGAAAATTTAAAATAAATATTTTTTTTTTCAATAAATTCAGTATTAAATGCTGAAAAAGAAAACTCATATTTTAAATGAATCATTAAAAAACTCCACGTGGATCATAAATAAATTTTAAAACCAATTACGTATCAGATTAATATTGCTATTTTGAATTAAAAGATTAAAAAAAAAAACAACCATATCATTATTTACGATTCATTATTTGTTTTTATTAAATCGAAGAATTCCTCTCTATATATTTCTCCATCACCAACAGCGTTTGATCTCAAAAACATAATGGATCAGCTCAAACCAACTCCAGCAAATTCATCTCCCCTAACACCTCTATCTTTTCTAGAAAGAACAGCAACCGTTTACGGTGACTCTGCCTCCATTATCTACAACAACACGACTTACACGTGGTCCCAGACTTACCGTCGATGTCTGCAACTCGCATCTTCTCTTTTATCCAACGGTTTCACGAGAGGCCACGTCGTTTCCGTTCTCGCTCCCAACGTCCCTGCCATGTACGAGCTTCAGTTCGCCGTGCCGATGTCCGGTGCTACCCTCAACAACATCAACACTCGCCTTGACGCGCGCACCATATCAGTTCTTCTCCGTCACTGCGACTCAAAACTCGTCTTCGTTGACTGTCTCTCACGTGATCTTATCCTCGAGGCCATTTCTTTGTTTCCGTCAATGACTCAACGCCCTATGCTCGTCCTCATCTCTGATCATGATGAGCCAGCAGCAGTGTCATCATTGACCGCAGAATTTTCTTGCACTTACGAGTCAATGCTGGAAAATGGTGATCCACTCTTCAAGTGGATCCATCCTTTAAGCGAATGGGACCCAATGGTTATAAACTACACATCAGGTACAACTGCGTCTCCAAAGGGTGTTGTGCACTGCCACAGGGGAATATTTCTCATCACAATCGGATCGTTACTGGATTGGGCTGTTCCGAAAGAGCCTATTTATCTGTGGACCCTACCAATATTCCACGCTAATGGATGGAGCTTCCCGTGGGGTATAGCAGCACTTGGTGGGACCAACATCTGTCTCCGTAGATTCGATGCATCAATAATCTACGGCTCGATCAGCAGACACGGTGTCACTCACATGTGCGGTGCACCGGTGGTACTAAACATGCTAACAAATTCTCCTAATAACCAACCGTTAAAAAATCCAGTCCACATTATGACCGCCGGAGCTCCACCGCCTGCTGCGGTGCTCCACCGGACCGAGTCACTAGGATTCAAGGTGAGCCATGGATACGGTTTAACCGAAACGGCTGGACTTGTAGTGTCGTGCGCGTGGAAACAGAAATGGAACAAGTTTCCAGCGAGCGAGAGGGCGAGAATGAAAGCAAGGCAAGGAGTTAAGATCGCCGGTTTTACTGAGATTGACGTCGTGGATTCGGCCGGAAATAGCGTCAAGCGAGATGGAATATCGCTCGGTGAAGTGGTGTTAAGAGGCGGCTGTGTTATGCTAGGTTATTTGAAAGATCCGATTGGGACATCAAAGTGTTTGAAAGATGATTGGTTTTACACAGGAGATGTTGGAGTTATGCATGAGGATGGGTACTTAGAAATTAAAGATAGATCCAAAGATGTGATTATTAGTGGTGGAGAGAATATAAGCAGTGTGGAGATAGAATCGGTGTTATATACAAACCCGGCGGTGAATGAGGCGGCGGTGGTGGCTCGGCCGGATGAGTTTTGGGGAGAGACGCCGTGCGCGTTTTTGAGTTTAAAACACGGGTTGACTCGGAAACCGAGTGAGAATGATATAATTGGGTTTTGCAGGGAAAAGTTGCCGCACTATATGGTGCCTAAAACGGTGGTGTTGAAGGAAGAGCTGCCCAAGACTTCCACCGGGAAAATTAAAAAATACGAGCTAAGAGAAATTGCAAAAGCAATGGGTCCTAATTCTAAACCAGTGAGTCGGATTTAGAGTTTTCCGTTGACTCGGCAGAGTTATGATGGGTATTGTTGTAATTTGGCTATATTAATTAATATTTTGTGTAAGTGATTTCAAATTATTTACTTATTATAATTATGATTGTTTTAAATAATTATACAATAGAACAATGCTTTTATGTCATTAATATGTAGTAATCCACTAATAAAATTAAAACACATAATTTATATTAAATATATTTAATATAATTAATTGTTATTTTTTTTATTTAATACAAATTAATGATACATATATTATACGTATTATCTTTATTCTATCGATAGTCTTTCTTCTATATTGGTCATGGCACGTTAGTCTAAGTCAGTTGAAATATTTTGAATTTTGAGCCAATGAAGATTGGAAATATTTGGAATTTTGAGCCAATTTGGATTTTTCCAACCAATAAATCTCTCTCTCTCTCTCTCTCTCTCTCATGGCATAAAGCATTATAAAAAAGATAATATTTCATTTGCAAATCTTGTAAGACAAATAAAAGTTTTCTTCCTTCGAAAAAAGCAAAGTTTTCAATAATATAAAAGGATAATGATTAAGGTAAAAAAATTAATTGGTTACTATATTTTGTTAAAAGTAATTATTTTATTCATATATTTTGTGATAATAACAATTTAATTTTTGCATTTTGTGTCCGTTAAATCGTTTAGTTTTTTTGTGATCACTGCAAAGGCTAGTCAACGGTGGTCATGAATCGTCAATCCCAAACCTATAGCGGTGACGGTGATGGCGAGTTTCCAACGTTTGGTCTAAAAAATGGGTACAGGAGGAAGAAGAATAAAATTTTGATTTTGATCCTCAATTTTTTGAAAAAGATACATTTTGGTTTAAAAAAATTATATGTTGGCTCTAAAGGTGTGTGTTTCATATTTTGGCTCTAAAAGGTGTGTGTGTTTTATACACAATTATCAGCATATGAGGTGTTAATCTATTAAAAAATTGAAACATCAGGTCTTAAATTATGGACATACGAATGTTAGAATGACACTAAAAAAAAATGTGTAAATGTTACGTGTCAATCTATATATTAGGCCATTGTATTTGTAAAAGTAAATTCAAACGTTTTGAATTTTCAGCCAAATTTAGAATTATTTAAGAGTGGAAGTTAATGAAAATGAGGTGAATTTTTTTAAAATACTTGTTTATTTTAAAATTTAAAATAAAATTAATAAATTTATTTTAAATCATAAAATTAAACTATATTATTTTGAATATAATAAAAATACAATTAGATAGAAATTGAAGGGTATAATGGACTTTTTTCGGCCTATCCACTATTTTTCACTTGAACTTTGGCGAAAGTTCGTTTTTCACCCCCAAATAAAACTTTAATATGAAAACACTTTGAATTTTGCGTTGACATATCATTTTTACCATTGACCTAAATTTTTTGTCAATTTTTGAAAAAAATTGAAACTATATGAACTTATGAACTTAGTTTACAAAATTTAGGGACTGATATGTACTTTTGTTCATTGTCTTCAAGATGAACCCTAGCCCACCACTGTCACAATCCAAAATTTGTAATTTTACGGACCGTAAAAAGGGACTAAGTTGATATTTATAAATATTTTAAGTTAAGTTTAAATTTCGTCTATTAATATTAGTCTGTAGATTTTATGGACAACGAGTAGCGAAAAGAATAAACCACTGTAATCACATATTAAACTAATAAACCTCTACTAAACCCAAAATAAACCCTTAAACAATAATAAATCATAGTATACCAAATATAAACCTATGTAAATAAAATTGAAATTAAGTATAATTCAAGTCAAATGAAATGCAAATTCACAATTGGATTACAGAATACTCAAGAGACAAACTTGAATGAGAATTTATGGAAAATTTACAAATGACAAAGACATAATGTGAATGGGTTGAAAAAAATGGAGAAATAAACAAAGAAAAGGAAAATTTTATGGAATCTTATTGAGGAATTGGCAAACAAAATTGTTAATGAAGGATTACAGAAGATAAGAAAATGAGGAAGTGAACAAATTAGCTCTACCTATAAAAGGTAAGCAAAATTGCCATTGTTGGAGCTTAAAAACCTAAGCAAAAATATATTTTTATTACCAACTTTTTATCCTTCTGTTGTTTTTAAAAACTAACCCTATAAAACCACTCATAGAATTCTGGTGATCAGTTTTGACTTAAAAAACGCCTCAAACGGTCGCCGAAAACACGTTTTCCGATCGGGTAAGCCTCAAACCCGATAAAACTAATCGACCACCTTCAACCTCTTATTTCTCTTTCTCCGGTCACCTTCCATCCAACCTAAGACCACCAAAAGGTCGGCGACTTCAAGACGAAGAGATCCATATATCATTTGCCGGATTTGGTCACCGAAAACAAAAGTTATAGCCGAAAACCCAAAGCTGCCTTACAACCCGTTGCGACCCGTTTCTGGGTCTGTTGGGCAAATGAGACGGTTAAAACGCGGCTTCTTGCTGCATTTTGGGCAATTTTCAAGAGGAAACCCCCGTTTCTGGCGTGTTTTTAATTTGGCTCCTAAAGTTTCACCCGCATTGCATTTAAGTCCCTCCGCTTACTTTCTTAAGGTAAATTGGCTCCTAAACTTATTTTAGCTTCTCAATTTAGTCCAATAGCTTATAAAATTTATTATTTTGGATTATTTTTTAGAATTAAATATTTTAAGGGCCTAAATAAATTATAAGGACTTCAAATTAAGCCTAAAACTTATAATTTAGATTTAATTTGACTTTAAGAGACCTAATTAATTATTTTGGACAATATTTATTGGACATCTTAAAGACAATTAAAAGGAATTTTATTCTAAAAATTTAAAAATAGAATAAATAAAAGTATTCGAACATATGGTGTTCTTATAATTATATGGACAATATTAGGACTGTCCGGGACAAAGGAGATAGAACCAAAATTCAAAGGGAAAGTAGATTAATAGAGCCAAAAAGAGGTTTGATACTTAAACTTTGAAAAGTCTTTTTATATTATTTTGTGTTAATTATTATTTTTAATTTTTGTTGAGTTGTGATTTTATTTAATTAATTATTATTGCTTTAATTAATTATTATTGCTTTAATTAATTATTATTGTGATTTTAAGTAAGATTTGTTGCTTAAATAATTTTATAGATTGATTTTTTTTTTCGTAATATTTGTTATAAGTATTATTTTTTGTAAGATGATATTTTTGATAAATCAAATGATTTTAAATACGGTTATTTTATTAAAGTTATTTTTAATTCCGGAAATGAATATTTTCGAGAATTTTATATATATATAAGCTAAGTTTATTTTAGGGAAATCTAAGTAACTAGAATAGCTTAGAAAATAATTTTTCAAAAAGAAGAAAGAAATGATTATAAATTAGTAAAGAAAATTTAGTAGTTTATTTAAGTAAAATTTTCAAGTGAAGTTTATAAAGGGATTATTTTGTCAAATAATACTATAAAATTTGGAATAAATACGCTTTTGATAAAATACCGTGTTATTTGAGGTAAATTTATTTTTGATAAAAATAAAGTATATTTTTATTATAATATGATTTTGGGAAAAGACGATGATTTATTTTGATAAATAAATGTTTGATGTATGAGATGGATATTGTAAAGGTATTGATTTTTGAAAGATATATTTCAGAATTTAGTAAATTTATAAATTCCTCACATATCCAGTAAATATTTTATGATCTACTTAGGATAAGTCGAACTAGAGAGATAAGAGTATGATGCATCATATACTAAGCAGTACTGTGAATTTTTGAACAGACTGAATAGTGATACAGATTGAATCATGACATGGAACAAATTTTGATACAGATTTCAGTTATAGCGGCTATGGCCGTGAGACTGATTATATTGAATTTTGAATATGGCCGTTTAAAAATATAAAATTCGGAATTTGCGTGTGAAATACTATGTCATACAGAAATATAGATAGTAACTTTATCCCCATGTTCATTTAAATACCTAGTAGAGCCAATTAATCGATAAATAGGGTATGGAACTAATTTATCCAATTCTTTCCAATTATTTATTATGTTATTTTTATATGTTGGTGTGGATGAAATTTATTTTGTGATTTATTATGAAATGTTATTTGGATAGTTTGAATATATTTTAATTTCTGTTGAATTTCAAATTATTATTTCTTTTCAATAGTTAAAGTATCCATTGGGCGTAATTGCTCAGTAAATTAAATGTTTTAATTTGTAGGTAATAACGAAGGGAGATAGATTTGCAGACCAAATAGACAAGTCAGCCGTTAGCTAGCATTGAAGATACTATTCGGGTATGTCCTTATTATAAATAAGGAATAGTTGGTATGTACTAAAAATAATATTATATTATTGTGTAAGACCTATTTATTTTCGTATGTTTATAAACAATGTGTGTATTTGACATTTGAATTATTTAAATAATATGAATCCTTGAGAAAATAATATGTTTTAGTATTTGTCAAGTTCGTACTGTGCAAGTAAGTTTTGTCAAAGGAGTCTGAGTTTTAAGTGGGACCGTTGTGACCCCTCCAATCTTTTTTGGGAATCTATTTGGAATGGTATTCTGTCTAAGGAGACTTCTTGGAGGTCTTTCCTGGGAATTACCAAATCAAATAACTCTCGATAAATAATAGTTAATCAAATAAAAATAAATAAAAAAAATTTTAAGACGATTAATTATTAAGTAAAGAAAGTTATAATTCTTTTATGGATTTACTATGGTAAGTCTATAAAGGGCACTACAACCACCATCAGTAGCCGTCGCCCTCTCCGATTTGGCATAAAAATTGGCAAATGAGTATATTAAATCGAAGATCTCATCATAAAAATCCAAAAAATGAGTTTTGTTTTGATCGAAAGTTCCTAGTTTTGCCTCAAATTAAAAAGAAATTGTTGAAAGAAAAATTTACTCGCTCGAAAATCGAGAAACCATTTACAGATTACTTCACCATCCGTTCACGTTCAAACCAGTCACCATCACATCCCCAACCTTCAGGCCATAAACGGTCACCTCCTCCATTCACGTTCGCACCATCTCCATCAAAGCCCCAACATATTCCAACCGCCTCCTCCAATCTGCAAATCTCTATTGCAACAAAAACCGAAGAAATCTCTGCGACGGTGGAGAGTGGTTGGTGGACAGGTGCTCTTTGTTGGTGGTAACGATGTAGATGGACGAGGTTGGTGGTTGATGAAGGTGGAAATGGGTGCCAATGAACTAGCACTGGAAAGAAAAATGGCGAAGTAGGGATGGTTTATCGATTTTCTGGGAAGAAAAATAAAAATTTTACTGGATTTTCTTTTTAATTTTTCTACCAAACTAGGAATTTTTTGTCAAAACAGAACTCATTTCCCGACTCCTCGCAATGAGAACTTTGATTTGATGTACTCATTTGCCAATTTTCATGATGGAAACGGAGAGTGCGGCTGCCGTCAATGGTGGGATACAAATTTATATATTAGTTGCTGAACTTTGTAAACTAATTTCATAAGTCCACATAGTTTCAATTTTTTTTTTCCAAAAATGGACAAAAATTTTGGCAGAAGATGAAAATAATAAGTCAATGCAAAGTTCAAGGTGTTTTCATATTAAAGTTCATTTTAGAGTGAGAAACGAACTTTCGCAAAAGTTTAAAGTGAAAATAATGGATAGACCGACTTTTTTCTATCACTAAAGGTAAATTGATTTAGAAATTGATAGAAGAATATGTGAGTTATATGGTCAGTGACATAGCCAGGAATATTTCGTCGAGGGTCCAATTCCTGGTTACATTATTGCCTCCGCTAATTGAATTAAAAATAAAAATAGATAAAAAATAAGACACAAAACAAGAACATTGAGAAGCAAACTCAGAGTAGCAAAAATCAAATACAAAACAAAATAGATAAAAATAGAGCAATTCACATAAAAAAAAAAAAAAAAGAAAGAAAATTGAGAAGTAAAGTAGCTATTGAGCAATAAGTTAATATCATACATACATAGAGAAGCCCTAATTCGTCCATTTCTCAATCCATCTCAGCATGACCAAGAAAACGAAGTCACAATGAACTATTATTTGTGATTATAGCAAGAGAAAGTAGGCACTAAAAAAAAAAATACGTAATCGATAAAAAATTAATGAAAAATCGAGTCCCTCTCTATTAGAGGAGATGACAGAATAATTGTCCTTGGTGAGAATCTCATTTCTTTCCGAGAGATCAACTTGCCTAAGATGTTTGTTTCTTTAATAAATCTTTGTCTATTGCCCTTGGTAAAAGTTTGTCTCTCTTCAAATATGCTTGCAGCCATTTACATATCCATCAATCCCCATGGAATCGCTGCATATATAACCACTAAAGTAATCTCTCTAGTCAAATAAAATTAACA
>CATIWJ010030548.1:0-11979 GCA_949640765.1 Croton laevigatus
GTAGAAATAATAGCATAAAAATATTAAAACATCATATCACAAAATATGAAAAATATGGGTTACCTTTGGCTAGAGAAGCCATTGGCAGCCCAAAAACTTTTGGAAAAGGAAGAAGATGGGAAAAAAAGAATAAAAAACAATGATATTTCCTAAAACGATTATAATAACATTGTAAGTAACGTTAGTATATAGATTATCTACAAATAGCATGAGGTTTTTGATTTTTGAAGATTGTTAGTATTTTACAAATATAATTTATATAGCATCCACCTATGGCGAATTGTGCAGGTTATTACACGGAATAGTCAAATAAAATCAAAGCAGCCACTACAAATTCCAAAATGAAAACAGAGGAAATATTGCAACTTTTGCAATGCTCATATATTAATGATAATGCTATATGCCTATATCACTACAGTCATTAAAAAAAAAAAACTTGATCTAGGCATGGCCAGGGTTTGGTTTGATTCCGTTCAAGGACATGAACTGATGTTTCACCGTTTATGAATCTCTTAAATTTTGAACCGAGCCTCTCTTAAATTTTGAACAGAGCCGTGGTTAAGGTTTGGGGTCTATTCACAGCTTGAAAGGTGGTTCAGTTAGCGAAAAGTTTCGACGATTTGGCCTCCAGTTTAGTGGCGGTTTTGACATACTTCAAGTGGTTCTGACATGATTATAGTCAATAGATTGAACAGTTTAGACATAATTATGGTTCGAGACATTCACAATTAAAGAAAATATTTAGGGACGAGCACAAAATCAAACCATGGGAGGAGTGAACAGAAAAAATAAATTATGTAAATTTTTTAACCTTTAAAAATTAAGTTAAATTATTTAATATATTTCTCATCCATATATAATAATAACTCCCTAAACTAATTATGTAACTATTAATTTCATTATAAAAGAATCATATAACAACTATATTATCAAGAAATAATTCCATATATTTTTAGTTTTTATAAAATTTTTATAAAATATATTATTTTATTAAGAAACCATGATTTAAAAAAAATATATCAGTTATCAGATTTTAAACTTTATTTTCTTCTAAATAATATTTTATTTTATTATAATATTTAATGAAATAAAAGTTAAATATAAATTAAGTAGGACCATATAAATCATATCAGTCAGTTTGTTTTTTACTCCTACTATTCAACATTAAAAATTTAAAAGATTATTAAAAGTATGGGAGGGGCTGACACCCTATAAATATATATATAAGTCCATCCATGGTGTTGATATTTAAAGCAAATAAAATATCCCCTATAAGCTTCTATATGGGCCGGTCCCTGAAAATATTGAACATTGAATCGGATCCTAGGGGCATGGTTGGGTTACGATTCATTGTGGTACAGTTTTTTGGAGGGGCAGGTTTCGGTTCAAAATGGTTGGAGGCCTCATGTTCGATTGATCACCTTTAAAGTGGTGTTTTTTTTGTCCCGCTGCAAATGCATCCCTTATAAGAACAAGATAGATAAGACATTTTCGGTGATCTAGCTAGATATTATTCTATCAGAAGCCCAAAAACTTGACTTCATGATTGGCTTACGCACCATTAAGATTCATCTTTAAACTCCACTAACTCTATCATGAAATTCCAAAATCTAATGATTTTGATCAAGAAAATTAAAGCAATTGAATTGATTACTTCAAATACACTTATCTATGTCTAATCACTATCCAACAATGCCACCATACCGAACTTATAACATTCTTCTTGATTATATATTTGAAAACCACCACAAAGGGAGTAAAAACTATTATTCCATCAACACGTACACATTTTTTGTGCTTGTTACTGTCAAGAATACTTTTCATACACAAAATGCAGCCTCGAAAATCAAATAATTGGACCGACCAAGACCGAGTCCTCCTCGTGATTGAAAATTTTTATGTATATCGCTTGTATGGATGATCTCGTACACCAAACCAATGACATGCAATTATTTTAAGATTTTGTGACTTTTGTCATTTCATTTTCCTGTGAAAAGACATAAATACCTTGGTTCGATTATTTCATAAAAATTTGATTAGTTTGATATATGTATGGATGACTTTATACACTAGGTGTAGATAAGTCATTTTTTATTAGCTGCAACCCCATATTGTTGAAACTATTCACTAGGTGTAGGTAAGTCTTTTTTATTAGCTGCAACCCCATATTGTTGAAACTGTCAACTAAGACTGTTTTTGCATATGCAGTTAAGATGCAATGAATCTTTCTGCTGCACTTTCAACTGCAAACATAAACTGTGAGTATAAAAAATAGATATTTTTTAGCAAGTAGATATTTTAAGAAGATATTTTTTGAGGGGACATTCTAAAATATGACTTCTGTCTCTATTGTACTAGTCTTTTCTTGTATAGTTTTGCACTTTTCTTGTAAACTGAGCTTTGCTTCAACTTCAGAAGCTTTAGCCCTCCTCAAATGGAAATCTAGTCTTGGAAATCAATCAATTCTTCAGTCTTGGGTATCATCCCCTGCAAAAGACAATTTAAGTACCATAAATCACTGCAAATGGCGCGGAATAACCTGTGATCATGCAGGTAGTGTTACTCAAATAAATCTTGCTTACACAGGCCTATCAGGTACTCTCCAAGGCTTAGATTTCTCTTCCTTTCCGAACCTTCTTCGTCTTGATCTTAAACAAAACCAGCTTACAGGCACCATTCCATTCGACATAGGCAAACTTTCCAAGCTCCAATTCCTTGATCTTTCTACTAACTGTCTTAATGGAACTTTGCCTCTTTCTCTTGCTAATCTTACTCAGGTTTATGAGCTTGACATTTCTCGAAACAACATCGGTGGAGTGCTGGACCCTCGCTTGTTCCCTGACGGAACAGGTTTTTCGAAAACAGGTCTTATTAGCTTACAACATTTTCTCCTTCAAACTACAGGGCTTGGTGGCAAAATTCCTCAAGAAATTGGAAATCTGCAAAACCTGTCTCTTCTTGCTTTAGATGAGAATCATTTCTATGGTTCAATTCCTTCTTCTTTAGGGAATCTGAGTGAGTTGTCTGTTCTACGCCTTTCCAGCAACCGATTATCAGGGGAAATTCCACAGAGTTTAGAAACTTTGAGGAAGCTAACCGATTTACGATTGTTCAAAAACCAGTTGTCTGGTTTAGTACCTTCAGGATTAGGCAACCTTTCATCATTAACTGTTCTTCACCTTTCTGAAAATAACTTAACTGGCCATTTGCCAGAAGAAGTATGCAAAGGTGGGAAACTGGTCAACTTCACAGCCGCTTTCAACAATTTCTCCGGTCCAATCCCTGTTAGCCTGAACAAATGTCCTTCATTATTTAGAATTAGGCTTGAACAAAACCAACTTACCGGAGTTCTAGACCAAGATTTCGGAGCATATCCAAATCTCACTTACATTGACCTCAGTTTCAACAAGTTGAGAGGTGAGCTCTCTGCGAAATGGGGTCAAAGCCAAAATCTGACACTTCTGAAAATAGCTGGGAATATGGTTAGCGGCAAAATTCCTATAGAAATTAGTCACCTGAAGCAATTAGCTGTTCTAGACCTTTCTTCAAATCAAATTTATGGTGAGATACCAGCAAGTCTTGGAAAATTATCCAAGCTTTTGCTTCTGAGCCTGAATGGTAATAGGCTTTCAGGCCAGATGCCAAAGGAAATTGGAGAATTATCCAACCTGCAATATCTAGACCTTTCTATGAACATGCTAAGTGGGCCAATTCCATATCAAATAGGGGACTGTTCTAGACTTCAAATGTTAAGCTTAGCCAAAAATAAGCTAAATGGTGAAATCCCTTATCAAATTGGTAACCTGGTAACTATGCAAGGTTTACTAGATTTGAGTTACAATTTTCTCGACGGAGAAATCCCTTCTCAGCTTGGAAAGCTTACAAGTTTAGAACAACTAAACCTATCACATAACAATCTTACTGGTTCTATTCCTTCTTCTCTGAGTAACATGTTGAGCTTGATTACTTTCAATCTTTCATATAACAACTTAGAGGGTCCAATTCCAGACAGCAAAATCTTTCACTCAGGCAAGCCAAGCGCTTATATCAACAACAAAAACTTGTGCGGTGATGGAATACAAAATTTAAAACCCTGCAATCCCATAACTTCCAAAGAGACAGAAGGAAATAAAAAACACAAATTTGTTATCATTTCTGCTTCCACGGCAGGTGGGCTATTTCTTTTACTTGCACTTGTTACTGTTCTTATTGCATTTCTTCACCAAAGGAACAAATCGAAATCAAGCAGTAGCGAAGAAGATCAGTTCTCGGTGTGCTACTTTAATGGCAGGATTGTGTATGAAGACATTATTCAAGCCACAAAGAACTTCAATGATTTGTACTGCATTGGACAGGGTGGAACAGGAAAAGTTTACAAAGCAGAAATGCGAGGCAGTCAAGCATTAGCAGTAAAGAAGCTGAATAATCTATGCAAAGACACTGGAGAAGTTGAAAGGATAAAAAGTTTTAGCAATGAGGTTGCTGCTTTAGCCGGACTACGCCATCGAAACATTGTAAAACTTCATGGATTCTGCTACCAAAAAAAGCATGCATTTTTGGTTTATGAGTTCATAGAAAAAGGAAGTCTGGGTAATATGCTAAACAGCGAAAAGGGGGCTAAGAAACTAGATTGGGAAAAGAGGATTAAAATCATTAAAGGAGTTGCTAATGCTTTATCCTATATGCATCATGATTGTAATCCTCCAATAATTCATCGAGACATTTCGAGCAACAATGTTCTGTTGAACTCTGAACTTGAAGCTCATGTATCAGATTTTGGTACCGCGCGGTTTTTGAAGCCTTATTCATCAAATACTGCAATTGTAGGCACATATGGCTATGTAGCTCCAGGTAACTAATTAAGCTATAAATATTTATTACAGTGGCTATTTTCCGAGCAGATTTTGTTAATATTAGAGCAACTATACTTTTGTAAACACGAACTTGAGCATGTCATTAGCAAAAAAATGTTCTAGAAATAGCAGTTTCCTTTAGTAATGGTCTCTTTACATAATAACAAGTTTTTTTAACATATAATTATTGTTGCAGAGCTAGCTTACACTGCCGGGGTGAGTGCAAAATGCGATGTTTATAGTTTTGGGGTACTGGCATTGGAAGTTCTGATAGGAAAGCATCCAGCAGAACTCATATCATATCTTCAATCAGTGACTGATAAATCCATACCCTTAGAAGATGTTTTGGACAGCCGCCTTTCGCCTCCGACAGACCAACCACTTGCTGATAGATTGGCATGTTTGTTAAATATTGCTTTTGTATGTTTACAACCGAATCCTCAATCTCGGCCTTCAATGAGAAATGTTTCTCTGCTTCTTGATATGAAGACTGGTTCTTCATAGTTCTGCCTGACAATTTAAACTAATTAATTACTTAGTTAGGCTACTAATCTGTGTATAAATTTATCTTTTTGTGCTTGTATTTTCCTTACTTGTACAACTCTTTTCTGTATTATTGTAAGTTGATCAGTAGGAATTTTGTTCATACTGGCATTTTCAAATCTCGGGCTTAACGAAAAGATAACTGAGATAAACGGCAAGTGAAATAAAACAAACGACAACCATAATTTCATTAGAAAACATGACACGTCGTCTACCAGGAACAAAAATATTAAGGATGCAAACGACAATCAAGAGCTTGTAAGAAAGAGAAACTTAGCAGGGAGAGCTTTGCCGATCTTAGAGGTTACACCCGGCTTGAATCCAGACTAATGAACACTAGTTGGTGTCGGAAATCTGATGGTGAAAAAAAAAGAAAAAAAATGTTGAATTACATAAACAACTATGAAAAGAAATCGCATTTTAAAGTTTTATTACCACTGGGAATAATGAAAATATAGGAAATAATTACTAAACTAAATATATTCACATACTAATTGCACCCACCCTCCATATTTGAACGAAACATAACAATTATTAATGTTGGGTCAATTTTTTTCCCTTTTTTAGGGTTTTCATGGAGTGTCCAACTCGACAGGTCGATAATATCTATTCTTCAATTGCAAGTGCCTTATTGGGCAGAATGACTAGTCCCAAGATTTAAGGTGCTCCATAAACAATGCCATGATCGAACTCAGGACGTTGTTTGAGGATAGACAAGCTCTTACTACTTCACTACACTCTTAGGGTTATGTTGGGTCAATTTTGTTGAGGTATTCCATATATAAAACTTCCGTATCATTCTCTGTATTAAAAATTAATTTAAGTATCTTTCTCGAAAAGGCATTATTAAGTATCAGAGTGGACATTTAACACTGATCTCTTTATCACTTGTTAACCTTTTTAACAATTTTTGGTTCATCGAGTGATTGATCTAAAGTTGCAATCTCAAGATTCTGGTAAGGTTTCCTTGTCCTGTTTTCTTATAGAATATGGAAATATGATGAAACCTAGTTTCACTTTAATTCTAACCTAATCAATGTCAAAGAATTCACAATTACTATTGTTATTAGTATCCAATACAATCCTTGTAACCAATAAAATTTAAATACCGACATCCTCTTGAACATGAGGAAATTATTGGAGTTGAGTCATACTTTATTTTCATTTACAAGAACGCGTACTCAGCATCTGTGAGGTTTGGTGTTGCAAATGGACAAATTCTTCCGAGTAAACTTTTTCCTGAAGTTTGGGTGCATCTCATTATGTCATTTAAAGTTTAATTTGTAATATACAAATACATACAAACTTCTCATATCATATTTTGTGTCTCATGATGTGTAGCCTACGATATTAGCCGATCCATCAGTGGCGTCCCTTGTATTTGAAAAAAAAAAGAAAAAAAAGAAAAGAGGGCAACATATCCATTTGTTTCTACGATGTTAGCCGATCCGTCAGTGCCGTCCCTTGTATTTGAAAAAAAAGAAAAGAAAAGAGGGCAACATATCCATTTGTTTCTACTTACAAAATTGGAAATTAATCGGATTAAGACAAGATCATGACTTACACGTTTACTGCCAAGTCAAGTCACATTAGCAATGATTTGCACAAATTAACATATAGATTAAAATTAATGATAGCTAATTTCCGCGCATGCCACAGTGAAAAATACCTGACTTGCACAAAATGAAGTGCATCAAAAATATTTTCAAACCGAAATTTATAAAATAAAAAAGCTAAAGAATGACGTAAAGAGACCGCATTCTGCAATCCTCCCTCTCCACTGCACTGCTTATGAACGCGTTTAGCCGAAAAAATGAGTGATTCTTAGACTTTGAAACATCAACAAATTGGAAAAAAAAGAAAAAGGAAAAGATCTGCAACCACAACCATATTATATTATATATATACACTAACTTCTGCTACATGAATTGAATTCATCACCAGGTTCAACAATGGCTTCTACGAACAAGTTTTTTTACATTTTTACAATTCTTTTACTTGCCATTGTTGTTGTTTCGTCTCCAGTAGCTGCGTCGAGATTTATGCTAAAGCCCCTTCTTTCCGCAGGTAAATTTAATCTGTTTGTTATTTATAGCTTAATGTGTAGCAATTAAATAAAATATATACTAAAATTGATCGTTGTTGCATTCTTGTTTGGGTATATGCAGAAAAGGGAAGGATGCTAGTTGATTTTGAACCACAAGATAATCCTTTTGGAGGCAATTATAACAAAACTAATTAGCTTTATAATATTTGTAGATTAGTCTTGATTTACATTAGTATTTTTCTAATGTTGTTGGTTAAGGAAGAAAATTAACTCTGCTTCATCATCTCCAGTGTATATCGAACAGAAGAAACAAAAGATAGAGCTGTGAATTGTTCTTCTCCGTCGTTTGAAATCTTTATAATAATTTAACTTTAATCTGCCATGGAAATGTTTCAGAGTATTGAATGAGTTTGTAATCATTTGAATTATTATTATTATTATTATTATTTTGGCCCATTTCAAAATTCCAACTTTCCATTAGCAATTGTCTTTTTGCTTCACCAATTTGGTTGGGTTGTTAATTATCACAAAGACAATAACTAGATAGGGTATCATATCTGTTGGTAAAAGATACTAAAAGAGAAGGGCAGCGGAATACCTTATTGGAAAACTAGTCAAATACTATAACCTTACGCTTGAGATTACGAGCCCAAACTTTGTTTACATGTTCTCTTGTATCATGATCAAGACTAAACAAGGATCTACTAGTTTATGTGAACGGCTACCAGAGTTGTCCACAAAGAACACACTTTAAATCCCTAGATATCGTAGTTGATGGTTACCCGTAGAAGACTATATGTAGAGAGAGTTTTTGGTGGCTGCAGAGAATAGTGTTAACTAATAATAAAATATTCTCTATTCTTCCATTTATAGTGTTAGGGTAACATTATAAAACCCTAACCCATTAGGATTCCACATAGCCTATTTCCTCAATGATATAGGAAAATCCAATTTGGATGCATATGGGTTTGAACAAATAAAGTTCACGTATAACATCTCTCACTCATACACATTTGGGTTCTCGACGTGAATACCAAAACTCTCTCATATGTACCTCCTCCAACTTTATAGGAAATGAAGTGTGCGACTGACGAGAAGATAAATTTGAGTAGCATTATATTAAGTCATTGTCTGACTAACATTATACCAACTCTATATCTCGCCATATACCCTACACTATATATTCATCACCATGTCAAGCACTTCTAATCCCTCAAGTATAAAATAATATAGGACATGCTATGATCTCTCAATTATAATTATGTTCTTATGTTTACATCAAACTTATTTTTGATATAATCGCCCAGATTATGAAAACATAAATCATAGGTGAAACACATCAATCAGTTTTTCCTTAGCTACTCATACCAATTCATATAAACTTGATTGCTTTCTAGACATGTTCCATCAGACTTGATCATTCATCGCCCTAAAATAACATGCTAAAGTAGCAAATATCAAGTATTAACTTCATGGAATAGCGCTAAGTCATCAAAGGGTACATAAAATTGAATTTTATAAATCCATAAAGCATAGCATTGAATAAGGGATCCATTCAATCACTTCTTTAATGGTCGCCAAATAGCACATGCAACACAATTTGCATGTTATAGTGTAGCTCCCACTTAGGACATGTCACTCTAAAAATACAATTAGAATTAGTTATTCCATATGAATATTTTAATACATGATAGCTTGCAAATCCAATATGTCTTTAGTTCCTAATCTTGTACTTATTTGATATTTCTTATGCTTAATTATAGGATTTTATTAGTTTTTCTTATTTTGATTAAAAATTGTTGGATTGACAAAAAAAAAAAGCAAAAAGAGAATAATTGAACGAGATTTAGAGCATTGGAGTTGAAGCTAAAAGTTATTTAGATATTTTTGACGCTGCCAGGAGTTAGTCTTAGGTAAGACTAACTAACAGAGGATGCATCTAAAATTGTTTAAGCCACTGGCCCACCATTTATACAATTGTTTTAGGCTTAAATTATAGCTTAGGAAGGAGATTTGAACATTATTTTATTGCCCAATTTTGTTATATTTATGTAGACCCTATTTTTATTACTATACAAACACAAAATAGGTTTTTAGGAGGTGATTCTATCGCCACCCATAGCAATTACGAATTTCAGTCTTATTTCTCCAGTTTCGTACCTTTTTTTCATGGCCATGAGTAGCTAAATTCCTCTTTTCAGTTAAGGGCTAATTCAAGGTTGAAGTTCTTTATAATTTTGAGACCTTAATATACGTTAATACTCTTTGATTTGATATTACATTTATGTCTTTTCTGTGGTTTATTGGGAAAATATATCCTCATTATTTTTCTGTTATTTGATCAAACAGGACTCGTTGTTCATTTAATAAGAATTTACATAGCTAATCAACTAGGCTAAATCCGTAATTATTTAGTCAAATTGATATAAGTAGTTATTGGTATAACTTGACCATGACCAGGCTTTTGGGTTATATTAAGTGAAGTCATAATCTAATTTAAATGAATTCTTGTAGTCTTTATTAGTTAGGGCAAGGTCTTTTTAGTTTTTAATACAATTGACAAATTAAATCATTCGTCGTACTTAAGGTTGTTTGTTAATTATGGGTTATTATTAGATCGTATCTTAATAATCTAAAAATAAGGAAAGATTAGTTGGATCGACGTTTTTTCTGACTATAACTTGTCTGTGATATTTAATTGAAGAGTTATCCTAGAGTCGATGATCAATCCAATGAACTTCATACTGCAGATTACTTTCAACTGAGTTGTTTCCCATTGATTTTCGAAATTTATTTTATTTTGCTAGTTATTTTCGTTTTTAATATTAAGTCCAAAAATCCCCCATTTTTACTTTAATTTTTCAGTTTTCTGTTTCAGTTCTGGTTAACCTTGGACAAGGCTAATCCTTTGGATTCGACCCTTCTCACCCTATTTGCAGATTTTTATTTAATTTGGAAGAGCGGGTTAATTTATTTTTGGTAGTTTCGACACTTATCAAATTTTGGCGTCGTTGCCGGATATTAGCTTACTTTACTGCTAGTTGTTTCCTTGGATAACCAGGCCTGAAAATTTGCAATTAACATTTAATCTGGAGATAGAGAAGGCAACCCGTGTGTTGAGAAAAGAAGCCAAAGAAAGGAAAAGGGCAGAGGCAAATTCTACACTTGATTCGGATAGTTTAACTGCTGATTTGGTTGAAACTTCAACCAAATTTGTTCTTGAGTTTAAAAAATCCTCAACAGAATCTGAAGATGAAGAAATGGCTGATAATTGTATTATTAGAGAGTTATTTTGAGGCTATTTCAAGCAAATGTACATCCCCCCCCCCCCTTCCCCTTCCCCTTCCCCTTCCCCTTTTTGGATAGAATAAACAAATCTCTTTTTTTTTCTTTTGACATTTTTGAACTGATGAAAACAATGTTTATAAATAGACTATGTAAAAACGTAGAATTCACAATTTCGGATTCTACTTATACAGTGAAAAGAACAAAAGAAAGTAAAAAAAGAAGAGAACAAAAGAGAAGATGGGAAAAGAGAGGAAAAAGTTCGAGTAGAAATAGCCAAAGCTTGGGATAGCATTCCTTTTGCTCAAGTAATAAGAGGGTGTGCTTTCACAAGGGATGGTGATGTCTTTCTATGGGACCGCCGGTCTATTTATTAGTTCTTATTGGTGGTGCACAATTTTGTGAAATGTAGGTAGTGGTTATGATCGATTTGATAGAAAAGAAGGAATAATGTGTACTTTCGTTAGGGATTTTCTGGAAAAAATCAGTTCCTGTAGATCAGCAGCCCCTTTGTATTATATATCCCGATTTTTTTTATTAAAAATAATCAATACTGATTGGTTACATATTCAATTTCAAAGTCAATTCTGAGAAGAATTCTTAACTTGTATTATTAGGGTATGAAATACAAGTATATATAGATGTATACAATCGTATTAAGAGAGCAAATAGTTACAATAACTATAGTTAAGTAATTATTTTTTAACAGACTATAATTAAGTAATTTACGGAATACAAAATACTTAAAGTACATCTCCTTATCAAAAATAAACTTTGAAGCATCAAATGAAGAAGAGATACGGTCGACATAATTTTTGTTGCAGAAGCTGAGATGATTTTTAACCAAGGTTTTCGATAGTGAAGTTAAATTATAAGAAAGATTTGAGATTTTTAAATTATACGTTTTTCTATTGGAAATTCACAAAGAAAATAAAATCAAAATCTCATTAGCTGTAATGTGTTATTTATTAATTAACTTTATTATTTGTTTATCATAATTAAAGGAAATTCACAGAAAATAAAATTAAAATCTCATTAACTGTAATAATAATTCAAAATTTTTTTGGCAAATTTAATTATTCATAATAAAATTAAAATCTCATTAACTGTAATAATAATTCAAAATTTTTTTGGCAAACTTAATTATTCATAATTTGTAGCAGTAATGTTGAACTATCTATCCAATATCTACATGGTTCTTGGGGCTCCGACCGGAACTGAAACTAGTAAAAAATCCACTTTAAAGAAATC
>CATIWJ010030631.1:0-12431 GCA_949640765.1 Croton laevigatus
AGCAAGGAGTTGGCTCATGTGTGTGTAAAATGAGGGCTTCCAGTAAGCGCCACACTGCCCTTTCATGCAGACGGCCAATGTCGCTCTTCGAGACCCCAATTACATAGCTTGCATGATAGGCTCTAGGGAAAATAAAGATACAAAACTGATTAAATTGCAGGTTTGTGAAATAATTGATTTTGGTTTGGTCATTCTCACTATTCTTAATGCTATCATTGAATTGATATGGAACGATTGTGCCTAGTTAAGTTAATGATAAGATATGATTTTGAATGATTGTTTGAATCTATTAGATTAGGAGAATAATTGCTTTTTCGGGATTCCGATTTAGTAGACTAAGTACTTGGATATGAAAAATTGATCTTTAAGCCTATGATCGAGATTACAATTGGATAGAGTTCACACCCTTGGATTGGAAGCTTGGTAAGATTTGATTTTCGTTGATTTTATTATTTAGTTTTTATTAATTCCTTGTTAAATTTAGTTTTCTTTATTCAACAATTCAAAACCCCCCCTTTTACTTTTGTTTTAAACTTTAAGAAATTAATTACATAGTTCTCTTGGAATTCGACCTGTTCTCACTATTACTACAAGTTAGTTTAGTTGAATCAGTATTTATTTTGAAGGGCTTCGAAAACCCTGTCAAATTTGGTGCCGTTGCCAGGGAACTATTTTTAGTTTCTCATTGTTTTATTGATCTATTTGTTTTTGTTTATGACTTGTTCTTCTCAGACTATTGATTTGCAGTATAATCCTAAAATTGAGAGGACAGCGCATCAATTAAGAAAGGAAACTAAGTTAAGAAAAAGACGTTTAGAAGAAGACTTGGAGATAGACGGGAACATCAGTGGTGTTTCTATCTTTGAAGAATTTGAAGAAAAGATGGCGGATAGAACTCTCAAGGAGCTAGCTGCTCTTGATTTAAACCAACAACCTTTATGCATTACTTTTCCTACTATTGGAAATGATTTTGAATTGAAATCTAGTTTGATTCACCTACTTCCTTCTTTTCGTGGCTGTGCAGGTGAAGATCCTCATAAGCACTTCAAAGAGTTCCACATTGTATGCTCTAGCATGAAACCACATGGAGTAACTGAAGAGGAAATTAATCTTAGAGCTTTTCCCTCCTCTTTGAAGGATCAAGCTAAAGATTGGCTCTATTATCTACCTTCTAGTTCGATCACCACATGGAATGAGATGAAGAGATTGTTCCTAGAGAAATTCTTTCCTGCATCATGGGCTGCCAACATTAGGAAAGAAATTTATGGCATCACACAAATCACCGGGGAGACACTTTATGAGTATTAGGAGCAATTCAAGAGACTATATGCTAGTTTTCGTTAAGTTAACTATTTTGATACAGATTATGTCGGTAGTCTTTTACATAGAAAAAGTACCTTTGGAACATGCAATCTCCTAGATGAATGCTTAGTCTCTTGGTTTAGCAAGAAATAAGTATCCGTAGCCCTACCCACTGCGAAAGCGGAGTATATGACTGCGTGTGCTTGTTGTGCACAAATCTTATGGATTAAGCAATAATTGCATGATTTTGGTTTAGAGAAAAACCAAATTCCCATTAGGAGTGATAACACTACTGCCATCAACATCTCTAAGAATCCCATAAATCATTCTAGAATTAAGTATATAGACATTAGACATCATTTTATTAAAGATCATGTGTAAAATGGAGATGTGTACTTGGAGTTTGGTTTGTTGAGATAGATAATCAATTAATGAATATCTCCACCAAACCCTTAAATGAGGAGAAATTGAATTCTATCATTCTAAGACTCAGAATGATTGTTGGTACATTTTTTCAATTCCATCTTTTGAAATTCCATGTAAATTGGCATGCCCATGCATTGAACATAAAATTTAAATACATAATTATTGTGCTCAAATTGCTGTAAAATCCCCTTAAAGAGTTTTTTTTTTCTGGTTTTCTCTGGAATCTAGCATGAGACTAACTATCTTTTAGCGAGATCTGCTTCAATTTTTTTTTCTGTCTAGATTTTCATTCTGTCTCGCACGATCTAGGAGTGCAAATTTTCAGGTCCTGAGTATAGGCATTTTCTCGCCCGAGATCCATGAATCTTGCATGAGATGCTATTTAAAAATATAGCCATTGCTGATGTGCAAACATTCGTTGGTGCAGATTTTCAAATGACATTTAATGCAGCTAGCCATCGCAATCCTGTGAGGGATCTCATACGAGAACCCTAATCTCGTGCAAGATGCTTATTAAAAATCTATAACAGTTAGATTCTCTGACTTAATTACAGTTATTACTCAAAATAACTATACCCAACGGTTAAATTCTTTCCTTTTGCCTATAAAAACCCATTCTCTCTTACTCTTTCACACTTTACTCTCCCTTTAAGAAAATTCTTCATAGGATCTAAGTTTTTCAAGCAAATATCTAAAAAACTCTCTTCTTCTTAATCCTCTAATTTTCAATGGCCCCAAGAAGAAAGAATACTTCTCCTCGAAGAAATCTTCCAAATAAGGCTCCCTTCCGCCTCATATTAGTTAAAATAAGTGCTTTGAAACTCAAATGAGGAAAACCTTCATTCCTAACCAGTGGGTCAATGATGATGCTCTTAGAAACCTTGGCATCTTAAAAGAGGTAAACAATATTCTAACTCAATCATCTCTTTCTGCCCTTTCCAAAATTACTTGTAATGGCTGTAAGAGCCTTACAAATGAATTTCTTGCAAGAGATTCGGGTGATGCACCCACCAAAAGGGTTATCTCTATTTCCTTTCGACTGTTTGGAGAATCACACACTCTTACTCGCCAAGAGTTAGCCAACATCTTTGGCCTCTCAACCGAAACCATTTACCTATTAAAAGACCTAACCTTTGACCAAATCAATAACACTTGGCAAAGAATTTCAGTTGATTTGGTCCATGACCCTAAGAATGCAAAAGCTACTTCACTTCAAATACTGCCTCTTTGGTTCTTGCATCAAGTGATAGGTAATACAATCCTATCACGAAAAGAGCCAAATAAAATCTCTCAAAAGGACATCCTTATCCTCCATTATGCCATCACTAACACACCCTACTGTGGTGTTATTGTTTTTGTTGAAAACCTCCTTGAGTTTGCCAACTCCACAGCCAAGGTACCCACCATCTCTTCACTCATCACTTTTCTTGTCTAAAAAATCATTAACCTTGAGGGAAATGACTACTAATATTTTCTTAGACATGGTGAAAGAATCAAACACAATCATCTTTTTACACTTCACTATCTTATTCAAGATAGTAAGATTCTTTCTAGTGGAACCAATGCTTATCATGGAGGCAGAGCTTCAACTCAACCAAGGGGTCCTTCTCCTTCTTCTTCCTCAAGACCTTCTAAGAGGCCTAAAACTTCTTCCCCCTTCATTCTCCTCTCCCAAAGCCAACTCAAAAACTTTCCAGAAGATCTTTAAATGGATGGAGAATATAAGGAATCATCTTGGGATTACTTGTTCTTCTTCATCATCATTTTTATCTTCAAAGGGATATAATCCGTCCTCTTTAAATGATGATTAATTTGAGGTCTAAGCTTGTGAAGAAGCCTCCACAAGTCAAGCTTTTGTGCTTCATGAAGACCAGGAAGATTGAATTCTGTTTTCTCATTTTATATTTTCTGTTTTTAGTTTTTGCTGTAGTTTTTAAATTCAATGTCCTTTGTGTTTATAGTGTGTTTTGAATTGTAATTTTTATCTTTCTATGAATGAAATCCTTGCTTTTATCCAAATTAGATCTTATTTTTTTTATTTTTGTCAAAAGGGGAAGAAAATGAGTTATGTTGTGTTTGTGCCTTAATATTTCATCTTAAACTCATTTTTTAGGCATCTTAAGATCATAAGCATAAATTGAGGGGGGAGTTACAAAAATTTGAGTTCTTGAGCATAAATGTAACTAAATTAAATCATATTCGTAATCATAACTCAAGTAGTTTGTCCAAAAAATCAAAAAGGGGAGATTTTTGGGCAAGTAGCAAATTCTCCAAGTTTTGATTATTTCATAAACCCACTTGTGTTTGTGAAGTTCTAGTGTTTCTTTTGAGAGTTTAAAGGTTGTCCTAGCAAGCATTAATCTAATCAAGCAAATATGAATGAATAGTCTTGTAAAGAATTGAAGATTCTTCCAAAATGACCACTATCTCAGTTACATTTCTATCTTTCTATGAATGAATAAATTTCTAACTTGACAGTTACATTCACACGAAATCTGGGCATCTCGCATGAGACATGATAGTTATCAAGCGTAACGACTATTTCATTTATGAAATGGTGATGTCAAAATATAGCCATTTTGGACCGTTGAGGAAGTTCAGTGATGAGCCTCGTATGAGACACTGAATCTCGCGCGAGACGGTAGCAAAATTTGTGAAAGTCATTCAATTGTAAGGACAACAACTAGATTATTGAATGTGGGTATAAATACACTTACGTACAACCATTTAGAGGTTACACAACAACTGAGCAATCAATACCTTCAATAACCTCATTCATTTCATCTTTATTTAATCTTTGGAATCAATATTTAAGTTTTTTTTAGTTAGGTGAGCATAGTGAGCTTTAAACTCTAGTGAGTGATTTTAAAGTTTGGGGTGAGCTATAAACTCCAAGTTTGAGGTGAACTTGTAAAAACCTTTTATAATCTTTTGAGATTAGTGGAACCCGATTCTAGGGAGAATCAGAGAAGTGGACGTAGGCAAGAGTTATTGCCGAACCACTATAAATTCCTTTTATGATTAGGACCCCTCACTAGGTTTGGTCATCCCATGCTGTCTAAGAAGAGGTCACGTCCACCCGAACTTGAGGTAAGGTAAACTTTACTTAATCCAGGTGGGAGGTTGCCTATACCTGGGCAAGGGGAGAGGTCGTCTTTACGACCTCGACCTCCTTACTGGGCCAGGATGCTAGATTTAAGTAAAGGATTGTATGCTAGAATTTGGGCCCTCTTAGGCTCTAAGATTCATGAGGCCCCTTGAATCATATTAGACACGGAATTTTTCGGAATCTCATTGCCTCGGAATCCCTATATAAAGCCTTCGTCTAGCACTATTCAAGCCTAATCACACTTTGAGACTTTCAAATATTCTTATAAGTTTACTGTGAATTAATTAAATACCACGAAATTAATTCTATTCCATGTTTTGGAAAAAAAAATTTATTCACTCTTGATATTCTTTCAATTATTTTTTAAAATAAGGGATAAAATAGTATATATTTTTTTAAAAAAATAAAGGATAAAAGAGTATGATTTGACAAACTACATACATAAATTTGTAATTTGACAAAAACTACTAAAATTCAATTAGCTATCTAAGAGTTTATGATAGGTTTACTCAATTTGAAATAAATAATATTCTTATAAGTTTACAATGAATTAATTAAATATCATCAAATCAATTGCATTCCCTTTTTTGCTAAAATAGAAAAAATATTCCCTCTTCATGTTCTTTTAATGAGTTTTTGGTGCACCACCAGTATTATCGCCACTCTTATCCCAATCTTGAACCATCAATCCCAACTTCAATCTTAACCATTCATCATTTACGAATTGAATTCTCGAAACTATCATCAGATAAAGAAAATTGATAATTAAACACGATAATATTACTACATTACTACAAAAATGCAAGATGTAATTAAAGAAGTAGCAATTTTCTCAATCAAAACTTGAATATAGTATCCCACTCCACAAGAGAAGTCAACAACAATTTTCAAATTCTTGACATTAGAATTTCATATTGAAATCCTAAATAAACTACTAATCCAATTAAGAATCCTTATGATATATTCTTATAATTACGTGGTTCTATATGAATTCAAGCTTATTAAATAAAATATATTTAAATTAAAAGGCGAATCTTCTAAAATATTGAACTAGCTATTAAGGGCAGCTTCAAATATCTATGGAGGAAATGGTAATACATTTTGTCCGTGAGGTTTAGTTGTTGATTGCTATTTCAGAATCTAAATAGCAGTAAGTAGAAATCCAATATATACAAACCAGAATTAGCAAATAATGTAATCAAATTTATTTATAGATTTGCAAATTTCATCAACCCAACTGTGTCCGTTTCAAACATGATTTTATGTTTAGAAAATTCATCCCCTATTTTGAACAGAGGAACAACAAATAGAACAGAGAAAGCACATCATATCCTAAAGCTAAACATATTGTACTTTACTTTCCTTCTGTATATGAAATATAGATGCCATGCAATGCAATGATATTTAAAAATAATTACAATGATATATCACATATTTATTAACATACATTTTTTTTCTTAGAAATTGACAAAAACATTTTAAAACTGAAAGTATGAAAAACAAAATTAGAAAAAGGTACAGAATAACGAAAGTTCTAAATGCTATCTTAAAGAAAAAGCTCTCCCAATTCAATCTTAGAGAATGGCTTTGCCAATGGATGCCATTTTGCCACTAGCTGTGAAGAAACTTGTCCCATAGTCGGCCGTGATTGCGGATTCTCACTTAGACATGCAAATGCAAGTTTGGAAATGAAGATCAAACCTTCAGCTTCTCTAGTCCGAAGAGTTGGTAGACGTTGGTCTATCACATCTTTTAATAGTATTTGCTGGCTAGTTGGTAAAGATGATGAAATGGAGGAAATGAGATTGCCTGGATGTATTCCCATAATGATTTCCAATGTCAGTGCGCCAAAACTATATACATCGCATTTTTCATTCACGGCCATTGTGTAAGCTAGCTCTACAAAAAATGTCAATTACCATTATTTTTAAGCTACTAATATTAATTAAGTGTTGTTTTAATGAAATTAAATCAAAATAGATATGACGGTACTTACCTGGAGCTATGTAACCAATTGTTCCAGCAAAAGAGGTCCACTTTAATGTTTCAGGCTTTAAAAGTCTCGCTGTACCAAAATCAGAAACATGAGCTTCAAACTTTGAATCTAATAGAACATTGTTGCTCGAAATGTCCCGATGAATTATTGGTGGTGAGCAATCATGATGCATATAAGATAATGCACTAGCTATTCCTTTGACAACATTTAGCCTTTTGCTCCAATTTAACTCGATTGCTTGTCCTCTGTCATCTAATACTTGTCTCAAACTTCCTCTTTCTATGAACTCATATATCAGAAATGAGAGTCTGGCATGTGAACAAAACCCATATAACTTCACAATGTTCCGGTGACGAATATTTGTTAGCGTAGTAATCTCACTTTCAAATGCCCTTAAATTTTTCATCTCTCCATTTTGGGATTGGTCATGTATTTTCTTCACAGCAACCACTCGACCTGTTGGCAACACTGCTTTGTAAACAATTCCATACCCACCTATGCCAATGCAATACTTGGAGTCAAAATCTTCTGTAGCCTCAATAATGTTCTCATATTGTATATCTTGATCGTGGCTCCATATTGCAAACGCATCTCCCTGACCATTAAGCTTGGCTTTTTTCGTTACAGTTCCTCGACGAAAGATGTATAAACATCCTACTAAGCTAAATGATAGAAACAAACAACCAAACAAAAATGGAAGAACAATAAGATAGACTACCTTTTTGTTCTTTTTCGCCCTATTTTGGTTGATTGCAATGGAAGCACACATCTTTAAGTTGGTGTTGTTACCGCACAAGCCTTTATTATTTCTCACTGCTTCAAATGGAGCTTCATGAAATGCTCTGATATTAGGAATTTGGCCCTCTAATGTATTGTGGGAGATGTCCACAATTGTCAAACTTGTTAAAGAATCAAAAGCAATTGGAATAGCACCCGACAATAAGTTATTAGAGAGGTTCAAAGTCTCCAATCTTTGTAACTGGCTGAAAGATTGAGGTATCTCTCCTGCTAATGAATTGTAACTTAGATCAAGGCTTTCTAGCACTCTTAAATTTCCAACCTCTGATGGAATGATATCTGATATTTTATTTTTGCTAAGATTTAAGAACAACAATCTTGAGCAATCACCAAGTTGTTTGGGAATTGATCCAGTTAGATTGTTTGCAGCCAAATTGAGATGCTCAAGAGCACCTAACATTCCAATTTCTGTTGGAATGTCACCAGAAAGTTTGTTGTTGTCGATGAAAAGTTTAATCAATTGTAACTTTCCCAATTCCCTTGGAATTTTCCCTACCAGATGATTGGATGACAGATCAAGGTGATGCAATTTGGCTGCCTTACAGAGTCCAGACGGAATAGTGCCAGAGATACTATTTTTAGAGACTCTCAAAGTTGATAGATTTTGAAAATCTTCCCACTTCCAAGAAAGATCACCATAGAATTTGTTATCACTGAGACTCAAGTAGTACAAGTGCGGATATGTCCCAAAATCTTGAGAAATATTTCCCGTAAGTTGGTTCCCCTCAAGACGAAGTCTTATTAAGGTGCTACAATTTCTGAAGCTCCTTGGGACAAAACCAGTAAAATTATTATTCATTGCAGAAAAAGACTGAAGCTGTCCACCATGGCATATGCCCTCTGGAAGCGGTCCAAAAAGATGGTTATTATACAGACTAAGATCTGATACTTTTGTCAAATTTCCTATACAAGTTGGGATTGCACCAGTGAGATGATTATTTGGCAACGCCAAATCAACAATAGACCTCAACATTCCAACTTCTTGTGGTATGGAGCCAGAAAGTTGGTTAACAGATAGATCAAGTTCTGATAACTTTGTCAAGTTTCCAATAGAAGTTGGGATCGCACCGGTTAGATGATTATCTGACAACTCCAAATCAATAATAGACCTCAACATTCCAACTTCTTGTGGTATGGAGCCAGAAAGTTGGTTAATAGATAGATCAAGTTCTGATAACTTTGTCAAGTTTCCAATAGAGGTAGGGATTGAACCGGAGAGATTATTAAATGACAATGAAAGGACAGTGAGAAAAGTCAAAGTTCCAAGTTGTGGAGGAATATGACCAGAGAGATTATTATATGCCAATACAAGAATAGTGAGAAAAGATAAGGTCTCAAGTTTTTGAGGAATGGGACCAGAGAGTTGGTTTTGATGAAGATAAAGAAATGATAGATTTGTCAAGTTTGCAATAGAAGCAGGGATAGAACTAGAAAGAAGATTGGAGGACAGGTCAAGGACACTGAGTTTGGAAAGATTACCAATATGTGCAGGGAAGGTTCCCTGGAGTGAGTTGATGCTAAGGTTAAGGTAAACAAGATTGGGAAGCATAATAAAGTTGAGATTTTCAAGTGTGCCTTTCAAACCAGAATCAGAAATCCTTATGGCAGAAACAGATTTATCTTTACGGCAGTGAATACCAAACCAAGAACAAGGAGTAGAATTGGAAGCAGACCAAGAAGACAGGACAGATTGGCTGTGATTATCAAGACTAGCCTTCCATGTTAGAAGAGCATCAATCTCAGATTGAACAGCAGCAGCGGTGGAAGCAAAAGAAAATATAAGAATAATAATAGTAAGGGAGCAAAAGGAAAAAGACATCATTAAATAATAAGGGAGGTTTGTTTGGGTTTTTAGTTGATGATTTTGAGATTGAAATGATAATAAGGTATTTATAGAAAAAGTCGAAATTGGAAATAAATGATCATAAGGTATGGTTAAAATCAATTTGTAAGCCTTTTATAACTCTATAGTTTTTATTAGGAAATTCTATAGTTAAAGAAATTGTAAAACTTTTTTTAATTATTTTATTGATTGAATTAAAATTTGAAAAACAAAAACTAAAAAACTTTTTTAACTCTATAGTAAAAATTTGTACATTTTTGCCACAGCTGGCAGATTTATTAAGCTAATTCATTAATTAATAAGATGGATGCCTAAAAATTGGTGGAAAAAAATTTGCAATGAAGTCAATGTAATGGTGACAAGTCAATATATGTAATGCCTTCAATTTATTGTTTGATTAAAATCAATCAAATTTATTTGTTGTTATTTGATTTCAGATTTTATTTGAGGTTGATGTGTTAATAGGGCGTGCTTTTCATTTACTTGTTGGAGTATTTTTATTTATTTATTTATTTTTTATTTTTTTTTGCAAAAGGCATTGGTTGGAGTACTGATAACATGTCACTTTTATTATTCATGTTTTATACCTTCAACTCGCTGATATTTATGCTTATAATTTATTTTATAAGATACAAATTTGTTATTTAAGAAAAAAAAAAATTCATTCCTACTTTTAATTATTTAGAAAATAAAATTTACTTAAATATACAGGTCAATGGAAAACCAAAATAAATAGTGTCAAAAAAACTAGTTAGTCTTGCAAATTAAAAAACTTTTAAATTGAAAATAAATATACCTTTGCAATAGTTAATTGAAAACTTGAATTATCAAATTTTAGTCCAGGGTATGATAATTTTTTTTCAAATTAGAAAAGTTCGAAATTGGAAGCCTTTTATAATTCTATAGTTTTTTTCTTAGGAAATTCTATAGTTAAAAGAGTTTGTAAAACTTTTTTTAATTGTTTTTATTGGTTGAATTAAAATTTGTAATTAAGTTAAAATTTGTCCATTCCTTGCCAATTGTTCGGACCAGGGGTGTGCATCGGTTGGGTTCGGTTCTATCCGACCAATTCGAAAACTGAATTTTTTTTATATTAAAATTCGAATTGAACGATCAATCCGACTAAACCGAACTGAACATGTCGGTTCGGTTCGGTCGGTCCCTGAAAATTTTAGCAAAAAAACAAAGAAAAGTATCAATTTTTTTTTGGTTCAACCCGAATTAACCCGAACCAAAATCCGATTTTTCTTAAAACATAAAATCGAATCGAACCGATCAACCCGACCAAATTAAACCGAAATATCGGTTCGGTTTAAATTTTGCACACCCCTAGTTCGGAGTACATTTGCAAAACAAAACTTCAGAGGAAATTATAGGACTTCAACTTGTAGATAAATAAATTTAGTTTTTTCATTATTTTGTATTATTTGACAAATGTATCTTTTGAAATTGGGGTGGGAGATTCAAATCCTGGTCTATCGCCAGGGTAATAAATGCACTTATCACTCTGCTTGACACGAACACGACATGACACTACATGTTTGACACCCCTAGAATTAGCATTGTACTTATTCCAATAATATTATAGCTCTTCTTATTGCAAGCTGGTCACCAGAAACAGGAAAAAAGAGGTTTTGCTGCTTCTAATTAGATAACTCGTGCATCTAAATTAGCAATCCAATAATGCATCTAATACAAATAAGACAACTCATGCATTAATTAGCAAACAAAAAATGCATCTAATGTAAATAAGACATCATGCATCTAATCAACAATCTTATTAAATAGGTTTATTCATCTTTGTGGCCGCCGCCAGTGTTTTCACCGACTGTGGCCACCCCTTTTTTTTCTTTCCCGATAATTCAATAAACTCTTTGCCTATGTCTTTTTCTATAAAAGAATAGTGCAATTTTTTTTTGCCTTTGTGTAATTTTATTTGTTTCTTTGCCTCAGTGCAATTTTTGTTTACATTTATTTGCTTCCGTGCAATTTTCTTCTTGTTTGAATCTTTATTTCGTTTTAGTGATTCTGTTTGATTTGTCAGAGACCAGATTGGATTGATCTAATCAAGAGCAACAGATGAAAGTTATTGGAAGATGAAAATCTGAGTCTTGTTATGATCTTTGCTTCTACTGCTGGCTTTTGGGTTTTTTTATTCCGATCAATCCCTTGAAATTGGTCTGAGATTGAAAGATTGATAATTGAAGGGAGATCTTCATCACCGGTTTGAAAGAGTCTAGATCGGGAATTTAAATCTGAGTAGTCCATTTTGTACAAGTTTAAATCCTCAACGGCAAAGGAAAAAGGAAATCTAAAGCTGGTTTCTCTGACGATTGCTAATAGAAAGTGGATTCACCGGAAATCGGAGTATTGAGCAAACTGGCAACATCTTTTTCTTCTGTTTTTATATTTTTTTGGTTTTGTTTTAGTCCTTGTAATTTTCTACATGTCCCAAATATCTAGATGGGCTATGGGTAATTTGTTTTACAGTTTCTGGGTAGGCAGTCTTCCCGACAATTGCTGTATTACATATTCATTTCTTTCGTAGTAAAATTACGAACATGATACTATTATCCTTTATAATAAAAAAACAATCTTATTAAATTTTAATAGACAAATACTTCTACGTGAAATGGATGCACTTGTGAACAAAACTATTAACAAATGCAAAAATATAGTCAACCTAGAAATTGTGATCGTCTAATCTGCTGCTGGATAAAGAAGTAGATTGTTGGGAAAAATATAATCGACAAAAAAAGGCTGAGCATGAGGTTGCCACTGATTGTGGCAGTTCTGAAATTGATTGTTGTTTTATTGGAAAATTCGAATTGGAAAATTCGAAAGAGATGGAATTTAATGAAATTAGAATTGCACTTTATTGTTAAAAGAACTCTTAACAATATTATTTATATTTATTAGGATTGTTTTGTATTTTAAATTTTAAATTTAATGTCCAT
>CATIWJ010030640.1:0-13329 GCA_949640765.1 Croton laevigatus
TTTTTTTTGGAAATTATTGCTTTTTCATGTTTTTTTTTCTTCTGATAATTATTATTTTATAATTATAACTCAACTGTTGCACCCTTTTTGAAAATTTAATATTGAAATTAAATGTATATAGTGTTTATTAGAGTGTAATTTCTTCAAATTAATGAAAAGTTTGATATTAAAATTAAATATTATATTATAATTATCTTAAAATTAATAAATAATTTAATATTAAAATTAAATTTAGATAATATTTATTAAATTATATTTATCTTCAAATTAATAAATAATTTAATATTAAAACTTAAATCATATCGTATTTATTAGTTTATAATTATTTTCAAACTAATAAATAATTTTAATGTTAATCTTTGTTTAGAGAGTATTTTTATAATACTAAAATTAAATTTATATAGTGTTATACACAATAAGAAAATGATAATCTCTCATAGTAAAAGAATTCGAATTAATTAATTAATTATATATATATATATATATATATATATAGGAAAAACCTATATTAGAGGTCATGTAATCTTTTATTAACAGGACTCCATATCCTAATTAGTCATAGATTAGAATTATAATTATCTTTAGTTTCATAAATAATATAATATTAAAATTAAATTTACATAGTGTACGCTATATTGTAATTATATTTGAATGAATTAATTTTATTTAGGAAGTGTTCGCTAGATTGCAATTATATTCAAATAAATAATAACTTTAGCATTAAAATAAAATTAAGATAGTATTTATTGGTACATAATTATGAAGAAATTAATAAATAATTTAATATTTAAAATTAAATTTAGATAGCATTTGTTAGATTATTTATTTTTAAAATAATCAATAACCTTATGCTAAAATCAAATTTATATAGTGATGTTTGGATTATATTTATTTTCAAATTAATAAATATTATAATTTTGAAATTAAAATTAGATAGTATTTATTAGAATGTAATTATCTTAAAACTAATAAATAATTATATATTAAAATTTAATTTAAATAATATTCATTTGTATTATAAAAATTTTCAATTAATAAATAATTTGATATTCAAATTAAATTTCGTTAGTGGTGTTTGTTAGGTTTAATTATATATAAATTAATAAATTATAAAATAAACTTTATTTTAAATAGTATCATTGAAATTATAATTATCTTCAAATTAATAAATTAGTACTTTTATTTATTTATTGTTTTTAATTCAACGGAGGAGTTTTATTAATGGTCACATAATATGAGATGACCCTCCCCTATAAACACACGCTGGGAGAGAGATTTGAACTTGTGATCAACATGCCATAACACAATGCACTAACAATTAAACTAGACCCTTAACTCCATTATTAGTAATTTTATTGTCAATAACTTCTTTAAATACATACCAAATTATTTATATTTCATTTAGGCTTACTTACGAATTGAAATTAAACTTTGGTATATATAATTAAAATGCTAATTTGATAGGAGATGGAATTGGAGTTGACAACGTTCTGATGAATTAAAAATAAATATTATATAAAATAGAAAATTAAATTTTAAAAATAAATAATAATTTACGATATAGTTAACAATATGTCATTAATAAATAAAAAATTAGAGTTTATTCGTAATTTTTCAACACCTACAATAATTTTTTTTGTCGTATACAATATGCAATCATCCGAAAAAGTTTAATAAATTAGTATTTTTATACCAATTATTAGTATTATGCAATCATTATCTTCAAATTAATGGAAAGTTCAATAAATTAGTATTTTTATTACCAATTATTAGCATTTTTGTTTTTGTTGTCAAAATTTTAATTTATTAATCCAAATTTAATGGTCTTTATTTCTAATTGAACTAGATATGTAGGAATTATTTTGGTTATGATTTCAGGCTAAACTTAGTTATCTATTATTTCTTGATACACTTCTAAATTCATTCTATTATACCTCTAACTTCAATTTACGTGCTACAGATTAAATTAATCATAAATTTTCCATAAAATTTCAAATTAAGTGATTTTAATTTCAGACTTAGCTAAGACATAAAAAAATTAATTTTTTCTTGTATAAGATTTTTAAAATTGTTTATTAAAATAAACAAATTCTAGGTTAAAGTTTTAGATTATATTCTGAATTTTTATATCATAAAGGTTCTATCTAAACACTTGTAGCTCTCAACATATGAAAAATCTATCAAAATTATTTTACAGAGAGTTATTTAAAACACATAAGGCTATAAATTTTATGTTTAACATTTCCTGTAATTCACTTTCTATCATAGTTTAATAATTACTCGAAGTCAGCACAATTACCATTTTCTGTATAGTAAATAATTTCAATAACACTTCTAATAATTCCATCCCTTATAATCTCAACTTCTTAAGTTATTTAATCAACTCAAGCAATTATATATTCTCAACAAACCAATATCAAACAATCATGCAAAATTAGGCAGTTAATCTTACATATCCTAGCTTTTAAGGCACAGTTTCAAAGTTACAAGTAAATACACAAAAGTACCATACCTTTTATCTTATTTAATTGCTCCTCTTTCTCTAACTCTATAATCTCTTCCTTCTCTTCTGTTGGCCTTTTAGCAACTAAAATGAGAGATGAATTATTTGGAGAATAAAGCTTTGAGGCATAATTTGGTGGATTGAATGAAAATGAAAGACAAGGGAATTTTTATAGTGATTCGAATATAACTCGATCCTATGTTCACTTTTTTAATTCCCTTAAGAGTTGGGTTCCACTAATCTTCAACAAGATTACAATAAGCTTTTCTAAGCTAACCTTAAACTTAGTGTTTTAGCCTTTCACTTAATTGTTATAATTGAGTTTCAAGATCACTCATAACTAAATAACATTCATTATGTTGAGTTTAATGCTCACTCAACTAACAATACACAAGAGTTGATTACAAAGATTGAATGCAAGATACAAAGAAAAAGAGGTCATTGAAAGTATTGAAGCTGTATTGAATTTCTAGTTGTTCAACCTTTTAATGGCTGTAGATGGGTGTATTTATACCCACATTGAAGAATACAGTTGTTGCTCCTTTGAATTAAAGTTTGCCTAAAGATTTGTATAGGTTGCACGCGAGACGTGAGAGTAGAGTGCTTGACCACTCACTGACATTTCGTAACGGATTTGTAATGGCTACCTGTTGGCTTCAGCTTTGCATTTAATGACGAACTAGCCGTTGAATGCTGATCAAAGTAATGTCATGCGCGAGATCTTCATGTAGCATGCGAGATATAGTCGTTGAGATCTTTAATTACTAAGTCAGACAATGTAGCATGCAAGATGAAATTTCTCTTAAGGGTATGGACTGATTTGACACCCTGGCGCACGAGATGCCCAAGGGTAGCCCATGAGACAAAATTCTAACTTGCTGATTGACTGGCTTATTGCTTGAAACCAATTCTCTTGTTAGGGCTTGGATGATTTTGGCACCCTAGTGCGTGAGACAGAGCCCATCGCATGCGCAACCTTTTACTTCTTTAATTCTTCAATTCTTTGCAAATAAAATAATTCGTCTTGCTTAAGTTGAGTTCGGATTTGCTGGAATAATATTTAAACACTTGAACCGACATTTGCATATCACAATTTTAAGTTAGTTTGTCAATAATTCAAAACCAAGGGATTTTGCATTTTAAGCATAACAATATCTCCTTTTTTGATTTTTTGACAAACTGCTTGACTTGTGATAGATAAAATAATAGTGCAAAGTGTTTAAGAACAATTCATGATCAAGTTACATACATGATTTAATTTCAAATTTATGCAATAATTTTGTTTAATGCTCAAAGTTTTGAAATATTATTGCTAAATCCTCCCTTTAGTTTATGCATATTTGTGGAATTAATTAAATAATAATTTATTTTAAATAATAAAAATATTAAATTACTAAAAATGACAAAAATACCCCGAAACTAAAAAACGCATTATTATACTCAAAATGACCGTCTCGTCATATTGAGTATCAAATGAAAATTCAAAAGATCAAATTACATCAAAACAAGTTATAATGATGCAAAATTACTATTTTACCCATAAACACAAAACTCACAAAAATTGAGGGTTTTACAAGCATGCTCCTAATAAAATAAGTAAATATGCATGAGAAAAAAAAATGAATTTTTATTTTGAAAAATTTGGAAAAAAAGAGTAGAAATAGGGAAAATATTTTTAACTTTTGACACAAAATTAGAAATCCTAAGGGGGAAGGAAAAGAATATTTTTTTTTAATTTTTTAGGAAAAATTCAGCAACCTTAAGAAGGAAGAGAATATTTTTTTTTCTTACTCACATCTAATTATTAGTCCAAATATAAAAAAAATTCTAAAATTAAAATCGAGAAAATTAGAAAAATAGGGACTCATGGAATGCACGAGAAAAATTGAAAGAAATGCCATCCTAATTTATTTTGAGAAGGAAAAACCTAAAAAGTGACTCTAATTAATCTAATGGGTAAAAATAGATTTATTTACAAAAAAGCACTAATCCTTTATCTCAAAGTGGATTCAGATAGTAGGTTTTCATATATATGGTAAAAATCATTAATAAAAAGAATTAATTTGAAGAGAAAACTATGTCAAATTATTAGGAGAAAAATTAAACAGTGCATAATCAAATACTAGAAAATAATGCAAAAACTAATAATAAATACAAAAGAAACAATTATCAAGACTTAAAATTGAATAGATCTCAACCAATGCCATTGGATGTTAATTTGGCTCATGATCAACTTAAATATTGTTCTACACGAAAACACTTAACAAAAATAACATAAAAGGGGCAAAATTGAATTTGTTAAATAGAGAATAAACAAGTTGTTAATAGTAAATAAACATGCTGGAATTGATGATAAACAGATGATAAACTAAGGCAAAAACTGACTTCAAACAAATGGTAATCAACAATCCAAATTAAATATTAATAAATGGAAAAAAGAAGGGTTTTTTGTTTTATTGAGCCTGTAATTTGGGATTAAACTTCGAATCTACTTACATCCTTGATTTGAATTCAAGATTAGGGAGAAATGTAGTTCCAAAATCACTATTAGGTTAGTTAGTGATATATTAGTGCATTCTCAAGTGATGGGGAAGAAGATATTATTCAGCCAGATCTGAGCTAAATCTCGAGGTGTGGGCATAGAATCCTAAAAAGCATATTTTTAACTAAAGAAGAGAGAAAATTCATGTAGAGAGAGAAAGTCAGAGAAAATTGAGTATATTTCTTATTGTGCTGTTAGATTGTGTGTGGAATGAAGGCTAAGGATCCCTATTTATAGGATGCAGGTAGGGCATTTTTGGGAGCTTAAAGAGATGAGAGCAAAAAATATTCTAGAATTGGAGTGTTCTAGAATACTCTAGAATAGGAGAAAATTGGATTGAAATAGGAGAAATAGAGATAGAAAATTTGAATTTACTATGTAGGTCTGTGCCACGTGGCATCAACTATTTGGGAGAAGAGGAAAGTCTGGCAGTTAGTGACAAGTGGCAAAAGACCATTGGCTAACATGGATAGTGTGGAGATGAGGAGGCAGGTAAGGTGGCAAGGCAGGTGGTAGGTCAGTGCTGACATAGTGGTGGCCAGAGGGTCGCCGTTTAGTGACCAGTCACCAAAAGTTGACCAGAATCTGACCAAAATTTGTTCGGTTGGTGATCGGCTGCAACGGCTATGGTTGCGAGTGGAGGAGCTGGCGGCGCATAGCAGTCAACAATAAAGTTGACCGGTCGACTGTTGAGTAATCATAGGCTGCCGCAGTTGGCCAAATTTGCTGACTGTGCTTTAAATTTGATTCCCTTGTTGAATTTTGTCTAGTTTGGTTCAATTGGGTAGGATTTGAGCTTATTCGTGTTTCTACTTTTGGTTTTTGTCTAATTATTGATCGATTTGACTCAGATATGCTTTTGGTTTGAGGCAAAATGCAATTGAGATTGAAAGGGATGTACGGAGTTAAGGGACCATGACGTCAGACTTGTATAGAGGCTAGAATGATGTGTGGTTCAGGCTTGTGGTCCTAGAAAGCTGCTTGAATTAATGCTAGACTGAGATTGTATTTAAGACTGGGTTGGGGCCAATTAGGGGTGTCGATTTTGATATTCATAGAGGTAATAAGGGAGAGCAAAAATAAACCATAACCGCAAAACCGCCTGCATCGCTTGAGCAATTTAACCGCATTTGTGGTGCAATCTGCAATTTGTAATTTAGTAAATCACAAGTTGGGGTGCGGTTTGCAGTTTTAGAAAATCATGATTTGCAATTGAACTGAAAATAATATATAATATTTAATTTTTTTTTCCAAAACAGCGTGTTTTTTACTTGTAAAATGTAAAAGTAAAATAAAAGTCCAAACCATAAAGATCTGTGTCATTTTGTAAGATTTTGAATACTTAATTAATGTCACGGTTTAACCACAAACTGCAAGCAAGCTTCTGCAAAACAGCAGTGCAATTTGCGATTCACATTTTCATAAAACTGCAAAATACGGTGCGGTGCGGTGCGGTGCTCTGTGGTTCGCTGTTTGATCGGTGATTGTATTTATTTTCTTATTTGGATCTTAACCAAAGCCCTAAATTTAATAATTTTATAAAATATTTTAATTTCATTATTTTAATAGTAATAATCCATTTCATTGTGCAAATAAACAAATGTGTTCGATTTTTCTTGGAGGAGTGGGTTTTTTTTTTGGGAAAAAGAAGAATGATAAAATAGAGAAGTGGGCAATTAATGCATTTGGTAGACATGGATTGAGCCAATGAGAATGAGTGATTAAAATTCAAGAAATGGCAAAGAAAAGAAAGAGCTGTAAAACACTTCTTCTATATATTCAGCATGCCTAAGCTTTCACGTCAGTTAGATTTGGATTTGATGCACCCATTTTTATTTATACCTATTTTTATTTCTATTTTAACTTTTCTAAAAGTAACAAATAATAATATATGTAGTATGGAAAATGTATATTGGAAAACAATGTTAAAGATAATGTTATTGATGGATCGATTTTAATATCATGTGGTGAACGATAATCATGAGCTGAGATTTTGTCTCCTCCATGTGCTTACTTGATATGCTATTTCCCTCATACATGCTTATGTTAGTTAGGGTGTGAAGATGTTGTTAGTTACAATATTCCGGTTAATTAATTAAATATTAATTGTAGTTTATTGTTATGCATTAAAGTAGTTTTTTTTTAACCGGTTTTCGAATACCCAATCACGGTGCCGACTAATTTAGATATGGGTAATATGGAGGCCGATGAATTTTGAACCTAACTTGAGCAGTCTAGCATTTTATCCCGCTAGATCAACTGGTTGTTGGAGCTTTTAAAGTTAATCTTTGATAAATATATCGTTAGAAGTTTAGTGATGAAGTTTAAACAAGCCGCCTTTTAGTGAGAATTGAGAGTGTTTCCCACCTGAGCTTCCATCCCTTCACTCATAAGGATCCAATAGTGTTTATACTTATAAGCTTTGGATGCTTTAAAGATACAATCTACTTTATGGGCAAATGTCAACCTTGAAAGTCAATTTCTTTATATATATATATATATATATATATATATATATATATATATAATTAATGGCTTATGCTGGGAGAGGCTCTCAAAGGAGTCAATGGCTACACAGACTCAGTTGGTGTCTTCTTGTCTCCTTACCTATATCTCTACGCATATCATGATAATGAGCCTCTTTAGCTTTGTGGGTTTTTTTTTTTCACCTTTTTAGAGAAAAATAGAACACAAAAAATTAAATTTTTTCACCTTTTTAGAGAAAAAAAGAGCACACAAAATTTAAGGGCTTTTTTTGTTTTTTGGAGGGGACATCAAAACCCCACCAATGGAGCATTTCCACTTCACCTTGCGTGACTTTTGCATTATTTTTCTCTCACCTTGTATAGGGAGGGTGAAGGAGCCTTATTAGGACTAATGATTGATTTTCCCAATTCTTTTTTGTACCCATTATGATATGATAAGATTTAAATTTGGAAATATCAAATTATACAGAAGTTTGATAAGATTTTCTTTTCCTTGTTAAATTGAGATCTTATTATTTTGGGGTGGGGTTGGGTGTTTTGGGGAGATATTAGTCATATGGTCTTGAAATGCCCGGCTTCAAGCCCCCTTCAGCCTCATCTCTCGAGTGTGTGTGCGTATACCTATATTAAAATGTGATCTTAGTATGGCAACGTATACTACTGAAAAATTGAGAATGAAAGAGACTCATGTTCTTGCTCATATGAAATAGTATATAAAATGGTCCCATTAGGGTTAAATGGTAGACCCCATTTCTTGTCATGCACCAAAAGAGGGTTTGTAGAGAAAATAGTGTGGGTTTGCTTTGCTTTGCTTCCATTTTACATCTATCTAGTAGTGAGGTGGTGAAAGGGGTCCATGCATGATAGACAAGGATAGAGAAGAAGAATCCCATCTTTCATGTGATATCTTTGCTCCTAATTATGCCACAATATATATATTATTCATGCTATGATTATGATTAGGAGTGGTATTAAAGTATATCAATTTTATTTGTCAAAACAAATTGTAAAGAGGGACTAGTCATGCACATTAATCTTTTTGTTATATATACATATAACCATTTTTGACATGTTTTCAAGGTTCCATGATAAGCATGTTTATATAGCTTTTCTTATATTATTAACAAGTAATTTTTCCAATAAAAAATTATTCAATTTTTTTTTTTTAAGGCTAGCTAGATCTACCAAATCTCTTGATATTCCAACATGTATAATATGTTCTTGATAACAAAGGGAGCAAAGTTCAAGAACTATCACAGTCAAAATCTATGATGAAAATCATCAATCAAAATAATTTTAATTGCTAATGCTCCAAGTATCACTTTAAGAAAATTTCTTGTTCTTCTAATGTATGGACCACTTATATACTAAGCTTATCAAGATTTAGCTTTATCATGTTTATTTTTTCTCAATGGCACATGAAACATAATGCTCTTGCTTTATTTTTGTAGTGTGAATGATTGAGTTTAAGCATAGTCTTATTTGGACTAGAGTAAGTAATAATTTAGATTAAAATTAGGTATATACCTGCACGATGTGAGGATTATATAATTTTATTTATCATTATTTTAATTTTTTAAGTATAATAAAATAAATTTTGAAAAATTAAATTAAAGTAAAATTATATTTACTTATTATATACTTATTTTTGTAATACTTTCAAACTTTAAACTTTAATTTTCTAATATGTTTAATAATAGAATTAATTTTCAATTTTATAATATTCACATTAAATAATAATAATAATAATAATATTATTATTATTATTAATATTAATATTAAAAAGTATATAATGATAAATATATAATAAAATCAAATTAAAATTAGATTTACATGTTATAGACAATTTTTTGCACATATTATAGATTATATAGACTACTTTTAATTTTACCTTATTTTATAATATTTTAAAATTCTAAGTTTTTAACTATTGTAAATAATTTTTAATCATTGATATTTAAAAAAATAATAATTTTATAATTATATAAGTATAAATATGAGAAATTTATTATTGAAATCATTAATAATGAAAAATTCACTTTAAAAGAATAATAAAAGTTTCTTCATTAATTTAATAAATTTATTGTTCAGATGGCTAATTACTTAACATCATCATCATTAGATTAATATTATATCTATTAAATAGAAGAAGATGAATAGTCTTATAAAATAAATAAAAATTAATTAAACATTATAAAAAATAATAAAGTGACACATAAGCTTTTAGCTTTTACTATTGTTTCATATCAATAATTTTTTCCTCAATTTTTATAGAGTTTATAGATTTTGCAAGATTGAATTCATCCCAATTGCAAGAATTATTTAAAAATTGTTACTATTATAGCTCTCTCACAATATAATGATATTGCCAGCTGATAACAGATCATATTATAGTGTTATAAATTTTTAGATTTCATATGTACAGGAGTTAATGTTTTTTTTTTTTTTTAAAAAAAAAAATGTATTATAGCAAGGGATATATACATTGGAAGTGGATTGATGTGTCTGAAATAGTCCAGCAAAATGGCACCCTGAAAATGTAACTTTTAGTATCAAAGAAGAATGTATCTTTTCTAACCACTCTTATTCTTTAAATAACCTTAATTATTATTAATAGGTCAAACATGAAGATATCATGAGTAGGTTTTATTGATAATAATACTTAAGGACAACTTATTGAACAAGACTTGTCATTTTTTTAATTTCTTTCAGTAAATTAAGGATTATACCAATATATAGATGGATTTAAAATATCATACAACCAATACTTATAAGATACAAGCTAACAAAGTTAATCGATTAATACTAATTTTTAAAATTATGAGTCCAAATTGGAATAAATCTAGTACATTCAATTTTCCAAGTCGAGTCTTATGTTGCTCTATTCTAGTATAGGTATCCCTTCAGGCCTGTTAGCTTTTAGGCTCGCTATCCAGGTAGAGAAAAGAAATGGATTGAACTTGTTTGATGGAGAAAAAGATGTAAACTAATAAGCCTTTTTTTGGCCCGGCCAAGAGAAATACATCAATCCTTTTAACTATTACTGATGTCTAGCAACTTGATGGAGAGGATTCCAACAGTATGAGCTTCTCTCTTTTTGCAAATGACTTGTTTAGTTCGTTTGGAGTGGGTAGGGGATTGATAGAACTTCCAGCCCCTTAGCTCTTTAGAGAGTTTTGAATGGTATAATCTCGAGATATATGGACTAACCTAAGCACTGGAAAGGTTACCAGACTGGTAAATGAATATCAAGTTCAATTTCTTACTTGTAGGCATGTTGGAACTGCTTAATATTGCCTTACATGCATTGTTTCATTCACTACTCATATGGCTTTCATGGGACAGCTATTGATATTATCAGGTGAACAAGAACCATGAGACACCCTACTATTTGGATTTATCCTAAACACCGTCTACAGGGTAAGAATAGTAATCCTAGAACTTCGACGCTCTCCAAGGATGGGTATATATCCTCCTTCGCCTTATAAACTTCCTTATAAAACCCCTCCTATTGTCATAAGAGTCCGTTTTTTCCTTAGGCAGGGTGAAATGTATGATTGAACTTGATGGAATTTTTTCAAAATGCAGTGAACTGCATTTATAGAAAGCAAGAGATTCTCTTATGTCTCCCACTTGCTTAAAGGGCAAAACAACTGGAAATTCACGCGGAATAAAAATAGATGGCATTTACAATAAAAGGGGAATGTAGTAAACAAGAGTACAATATTTATAGTGCCTGTGGACGAGGAAGCAAGTTTGACAGCATCTCCTATTTCATTTTCATGAATAACATCCCTCCCTTTGATATTTATTTTCCACTTAGAAATCCTCTTTTTCTCTTTGGGCTATACCAAAAAAACCTAGGCAGGATAGATTCTCTCCCCATCCAACAAGGTAAATTTGAGAGTAAGAGGTAAAAAAAAGAGTCAAACAATAGAAATCCAGTAGACTATTACTTTTACACTTTAAAATTAAGTTCAAATCATGTACAACTTATGTTCACTTTCCTTTCTTTACTTTTTCACTTTTATTTTTGCATGAATGTCATTCTCTTTTATATATACACATCTTTAATAATCAATCTCATGTATTAACATTCAAATAGGTCTTATTTGAGAATTTATCACATGAATAGTCATTTTGACCAGATGAATAGCGTTTTACGGATTTTGAGTCTATATGTGCATTTTATAAAAGTGAGCATAATTCATTTTCTAGAGACTATTTGGTACTTAAAGAAGTGTTTATACCATTTTTATCCATTTTAATGTTCAATTTATTTCATTTGTGTTCAATTTAGTTTACTTGATAAGTTTTGCTTAAAAGCTCAAATTGCAATTTCACTTGCCCTTACTATCTTAATTCGGTTTTAACACTGTTGTCACCAACAATAACTCTGAGTTTAAAAGATTCAGCTCATTTGATGTTACTGCAAAGATTCGAACAATGGTCAGCAAACTCCAGTATCTTTTGCTAACTAGACCAAATATTGCCTTTGCAGTCACTAATTGTCTCAGTTCACTTAAGGCCTCCTATTAATCATTGGTTAGCTGTTAAATGCCTTCTACGCTATCTCAGTGGTACGTATGATACATGTTTGTTTCTTCACATGAATTTCACTTTGATTTACATGCTTTCTCTAATACTAATTAAGTTGGAAATCGTGATGACCGCACATCCACAAGTGCTCATGTCATCTTCTTGGGTTGAAATCCAATTGCTTGGTCTTCTAAGAGGCAAAAAACAGTGCTAAATGTAGGTTTGTTGCTTCTACTTCTGCTGAATTGTCATGGGTACAAAATCTACTTGTTGAACTTAAGATTCGAATTCCTGCTGTTCCTGTTATCTATTGTGATAACTTAGGCGCAACATATGTTGCTATAAATCCTATTTTTCAATCACAGATGAAGCATATTGCAGTCGATTATCTTTTTTTAGAACCTATGTTTAAGATAGGACACTTCGTTTCTCACATATATCCTCAAAAGATCAACTAGCTGATTTGCTAACAAAGGCACTGGCAACACATGATTTTGTTCAGCTACGATCCAAGATTGGCATTTCCTCCTAGTTTGCCATCTTGAGGGTTTATTAGGAGATGAAATCTTGGCTTTTAATGTGGTTTAAGATATGTGTCCAGCTGCATACTTATCCTTTGTATACTTTCTTTTCCTGTATTTGTGTGGTGAAACAAACCCTAATTGTGTGTGCGTATATACTTTCTTTTCTTGTATTTAAACAAACCCTAATTATGTGCGTGTGTGTCTATATATATATGCGTTTGTGTGTAATTAGTATAATTAATTCATTCCTTTCAACCGTATTAATATCTAACAAGTGGAGTCTTATGTCGGTCATATATTATATAGGGAGAGAGTGGGAAGATCGAAGGGAGAGAGAGAGACAGATAGAGAGATTTGATTTGTTTAGTTGAACGGAGAATTGAATTTGGAATGTATACATTTGCATTGACCGGTGGCTTCACCAGAAAGTCAAATGTAAGATGAATTCAACTACACTTAAACGTTCTAATTTTTTTGGTGGAATCTTTAATTTTTTTCCCCATTATTATTGGAATACAAGAAACTGAACATTTTGTCAACTTAAACTCAAATCTTTTTTTTTTTCCACTAATTTATATTTAATTTTACAAATCTAAATCTTTATATTTTATATATTAACGGAATATTCAAGAAAACTATATCAAAGTACGTTGCGTTCTTTCTTCCAAAAATAATTGGATTTCTGTATATTATAAAAATCATTACAAATATTATTTTATAAATAAAGAGGAGCAT